>JASDQU011441988.1:21907-45413 GCA_032191745.1 Picea mariana | reverse complement strand
CAACTCCCTTTCTCAGACACATATGTTGATTTAATTGCCTTGGAGAAGTTTACTCACAAAATCCTATTCCAAGGCACTAAATCCTAGACTAGTTTGTGCACCCTAGAAAATAAAATCGTTGCTAATAAATTTTAAATTATAGCATTGATTTTATGGCCATGATTACTCAAAAGGGTATGGTGATGAAACCCATGGTGTTATGACTCTGCAAGAAAAGTAAATATGAAAGTAATGCAAAGTCCTAACTTTAACTTTTCAATGAATGATATGCTCCTAAAAACGATGCAATTTTCAAATTCAACTCTGCGATTCAGAAGTGAGAATGCAATCTTTCACTATATGCACTAAGCTATTGATAAAAATTCAAAAGAAAAAAAATGCCAAGCAATGAAAAATGCCTATATTTTTGTATTTTCAATATATCGAAAATGAAAATGCATGGACTGAAAAGTAACTTGATATATATCCCTACTGTGTATAAAAGAGAGATAAATCAAGCAGGATATCAAGAAATAAAACACCCAACCCAATGTACAAGGACAATAAAAATGAAAAAATGAAAAGAAAAACTTCGCCCAAAATTTCAACCAAAAGAGGGTTTTCTGTCATCCCACAGGTACTCAACAGTGACTACAGAGACCTAAGAAGGATCAACAAGCATCAAATCCCACCCAACAAACACCACACCAAGAAAACATGCAAGGAGAAAAGGTGTACGCGACTGTTTGAGCAAACAAAGCGTATATACATAGCTTACAGTGAGACAGCCTGCGTGTATATGCGTCTGTCAAGAAAAAAGGTGTGTATATGCTTTGAAACAAGGCCAGGTAAGGGAGAAAGGATGAAAACTCAGACCCAGAGTGAACAGGAGATGTCAAGAAATGATACGACAAGAACCACAATAGAAACGAGAGAAATCTAAGGGGAAAAGTACTTCAAACCCTAAGAAAGAAGATTCACCCCTAGTATGGTCGCCAATTTTGTTACAAGGAAAATCTCTCTATGGCTAGGGTGAAGCACAACAGACAAGCATGACTGTAGAAATCGACTCAATTCCAACATATTCTATATAAACTAATGTGCAAGAGATGTAAGAAAGAGGCCTACCTCGTCCAAATATTTGATGATGTCCACCATTGAGCACTTCGACCCAAAGCTTTATACCTGCAACAAGTTCTCAACAAACAAGCAGAGCAATCATATAGTGATAATATAAAAGGTTACCACCTTAGATAGAATAATCCATTAATATAAAAAACAAACATGCCCATGGATCATAATACATATATTTTCAAGATATCAATTGGACGGGAAAGGAGTATTTCTATTAATAAATGATCAACAAAAGTGAAAATATTACAGACTTCCATGCCAGCACGGTTCAGAACCAAGAAACCGAGTTCCTTCCAACTGGGCCTCCACCACTTCAATCCTCCACCGAAGGAAATCTCATATAAGGGAGACAAAGAGGTTCTCCATCAATAAGGGAAGATCTTGGGGGCTGAACACTGTATTCATACTTAAACGACAAAGGGATGTAGATTCAATATGAAGTAAATAATTTCTCCAGAGTAACTTTTCTCTCAAAGTTGAATTCTCTCCCCTTTTTCCATAGCTCGGAATTGGCTTCTTTATGGCCTTCAAAATGCAACTGAAGGGCCAAGTCGGAATGTTTCCAGTATATGGAAGGCCAAGGATCAGAGATATCCTATCGCGACATGGAAACCCGACATTTAATTTTGATTTTCTAGCACAAATCCCCATGTACACGAGCTGTAGTGGAGCAACCAACGTATACACTTGTTGTTTAGCTTGCAAGGTGTGTACAAGTGGAAAAATATTTATTTTGTCTCTGGATTTATCAATCAAGGAAAGTAAGTCTACATGGGGGAATGGAATAAGGCCCTCTCAGTAAGATTGCATAGGGTGAGGCAAATCTTTCTCTAACAATTCCTACTGAGAATAAACGAGCAACAAATACAACTCTATAAATTCACAAGAGTGTGTGTGCCCTCATAATGCAAAAGATATTGAATTTATTATAGAACAAACATCTTTATGTATAAATATGTATAGGGGTATGGGGACAAATAGAACCTAACGGGTTAGGATTGAAAGTGTTTTCAAGGATAGAGAAATGGTTAGAGCACCAATATGTGGGTGATGTGGGTGCAAGGGTTGTACAAAATACACATAGTGCACTCAAGGCTTGAGTCTAGAGGGGGTGAAGGGTTGAGTATAAGTTATGCCTAGGCTTAGATGGAGCTAGGGGGGTCTAGATCATGGTCTACGTCGAGCTCTAGGTCATCGTCTAAATATAGCTCTAGCTATATGTCATGGTCTAGGTCATGGTCTATGCCATGGGCATCATATAGTTCTAGGTCATGCTCCAGGTATTTCCATGTCTGGGTCTTGCTATGTGTAGGTTTAGGTCTAGGTATTGACATGTCTAGGTCAACACCATTTCTTTCTTTGCGATGTAGGGAGGGGGAATGCAGAAATAGAAAGAAAGAGCGNAGGTGGGTTAGATATATGAAAAGAGAGAAAGGTGGGGTGAGTGGGGGAGAGAGAGGGAGGGGGATACGGGGAGAGAGAGAGAGAGGGAGAAAGGGTGATCCAGGTGAATATTAGTGGCCACCCATCTATTCCAACTGGATCACATATAGATGCCATCTTGGGACTTTCAGTTTTCATCTTGACAATTTTTTTCTAGCTTTTTGGGTCCCAAACTTTCGGGACCATTTTGAGGCTTTAAAAAACGTGTTTTGGGCCCACCACAATCACACTGTACATTGATTTATAGTGTGACGACATAATCTTTATTCCTAGGATATACCTTTCCAATGGGATATCGTGTGCCTAAAATGGATATTGTATGCAAAAGTTACTACCCCGGGAAGTTGATGTACCAACTTCCCTAATGGGGCCCAAATGAATTTTGGTGCTTCATCTCCTAGGGTTAGGTTTTTGGATTTATAGGGTTTTGGAATTCATATTTAATGTAAAAATGCCTTTGGAGCCTCATTGTAATCATCTTCTTGAGAAATTGCACATCTGTCACATCTCTTCTCAAAGATAAGCCACCACCATTCTAGCAAGCTTGTTTCAGTTTGCATTTTTACAGTTTCAACATATTTCTTTATTGAATAGAAGCCAAGTTTTACTGTATCTCTGTTATTGTTCATTGTATCTTTATGTTAATAACATATATTTGTATTCATTTCATTCTTATCATAAAATTTGGATCAGTGGAATCAAATCAGTCTACTCCTTGTCGTTCTTAGTGCATGTCCCCAATGAGGTCAGGGTACAAAGAGTTGGGTCTCGAGCTTGTTTCTCTTGAGGAAAAGAGCTCCCGCACGCCCAATATACCTTCCATGGTGGGAGAAGATAAAGAAGATGAGACAAGAGATCCTTTCAATTTTTTTCGTGAGGAAGCCTTGGCGCAACAGATGAACGAGATGATGTATAGTTTTATGCAAATCCTTTGACAGATACCAATAGGTGACAAATCTTCCTCAATAAGAGGCATCACCCCTTTCAAGGTACAAATAAAATTTTATATTCCTATATTTGAAGTTTATATAGACACAAATGATGTAGACAAATGTTTGAATATGCTAGAAGGGTATTTTTCTATCCATAAATTTTTCAATAGAGAAAATATTACATTTGTGCTCCTCAAAGTCTGCCCCCATGTCAAAGATTGGTGGGAAAATTTCCGTGAGAAAAATGCAACAAAGGAAGCCTCATTATTTATAGTCTCAATCACATGGGAGTCCTTCAGGGATGTTATTAATGAACAATACTACCTTTTTGGAAGTTATGACGACCTGTATACAAGATAGAGTACAATGTGGCAAGAAAGGGACCAAATAGTGCCGAAGTTCACAAATATCTTCCATACCTTGTGCACCAAGTTGGGTATCAAATATTCTGAGAGAAATATGGTGCTCAAGTACTAAGATAGTCTACATAGATACATCCATACAAACATGAATTTTCTATACATCTCATCCTTGGGAATGGCATATCGATATGTTGTCAAAATCGAGTAGAAGCTTAAACAAAAAGATGCAGCAGCTTGGTTTCGGGAACCCCTCACAGCAGAAGTAGGGAAAGGGAATCCCCAACCCACAGAAAAAAGGGCAGAGAAAATATGGACATCCTCAGGAAAACCGATCTAAGACACAAACAAAGAAAGACAATGGACAGATGAAGAAAGACATCAGGAAGTGGTGCGACTTCCATAATATCCCTTAGCATAACACTACTGATTGTCGCTCAAAGTAGTCATTGGTGGCAAAGGTGAAATCCTTTGAATCATATGTGGGTTCCGACTCAGAGTCATAACCAGAAAATAGGAGATAGATTATTGATGTGGAACCCAATTCCACCATTTCCACCACCAAGATCCATCCTGGTGAACCTGATGAGCCATAGGAAGGGGAGCGCCTATTTCATTCACAGATGTGGGTGAAGGGTACTCTGTTGCACTTCATCATTGATAGAGATATCCATAAGAACCTCATCTCAGTGGAGGTCATCAAGCAGTTGGCCCTGCTAACAACACCACACCTACATCCATACACCATCGAATCGCTCCAAGGAAGTGATCTTCGTGTTAGCCAATAATGCTTCTTGTCCTATGACATCAAGACCTTCAAAGATGAGGTATTGTGTGATGTTTCTACCCTTGAATTTTGTGATTTTCTTTTGGGAAAACCTTATATGGAAACGTCATGTTGTATATGAGTCTAGGCCTCGTAGTGTTATTAATACTTTGGATAGGAAATTGTACAAGATACCCAAGGTAGTCCTACGTACTTCCATTTCCTTTATCTCTGCCAAGCAATGCAAGAAGGTCATCTCTCAAACTGGGAAGTTTGTCTTCTTTGTTATTCTCTCTCAAACTGAGTGGAAGGTTGTATCCACATCCATGGCCTCCGTGGCTGAACTCTCCACATAGCAGAAGCAAGTGTATAAGGTCATGGAAGAATACAAGGACATTGTCTCCTCACTGAATTGGGTACCTCTACACTATCAAGTCAAGAATTTAATTGATCTGGCCCCTGATGTACCGATACCCAATTGGCCAGTATATCATCGCTCTCTGTTAGAAAATGAGGATATCAAGCATCAGATCCAAGAACTTATCCAAAAGGGGCACATCTGATCCAACTCATCACTGTGTGGAAGCTCAATCGTGCTGGTGCAGAAGAAAGATGGGACCTGACGACTCTGCATCAATTATCGGGCCCTAAATAAAATCATAGTCCAGAACCGGTACCTGATTCCCTGAATCGACGATCTCCTTGACCAATTCAAGGGGGCCAAATACTTCAATAATATTGATTTGAATTCTGGCTACCATCAGGTCCCAATAGAGCAGACAAACATATGAAAAATTTCCTTCAAGTCCAAATAAGGTATTTTTGAATGGTTGGTCATTCCCTTTGGTGATCTAGGAATGTATCGGTGGCCACCCACCTATTCCAACTAGCTCACATACAGATTTTGTCTTGGAAATTTTAGTTTTCATTTTGGTAGTTTGTTTCTAGCTTTTCGGGTCCTGAACTTCCTGGGTCGTTTTGAGGCCCCAAACCATGTTTTCTGGGCATGCCATAGTCACACTATAGACAAAGTCAGAGTGTGAAAAAAATGTGCATTCCTTGGATATACCTTTCCAACAGGCTATCATGCACCTAAAACGGAGACCTAATGCAAAAGTCATGACCCCGACAAGTTGATGTACTGACTTACCCCAATAGGGCCCACATGAATTTTGGCACTTCATCTCCTAGGGTTAGGTTTTTGGATGTCTAGGGTTTTGGAATTTATGTTTGATGTAAAAAGGATTTTGGACACTCATTTTAAACATGTTCTTTTGAATGAGTGCAATCGTCACATCTCTTCTCAGAGTTAAGCCGCCACCATTCTAACAAGCTTGTTTCAGTTTGCATTTTACAGTTTCAATATATTTCCTTATTGAATAGAAGCCAAGTTTTAATGTATCTTTTTTATTTTCCATTGTATCTCTATGTTAATAATATAGATCTAAATTAATTTTGTTCTTCTCATAAAATACAGATCAGTGGAATCATATCAATATTCTCCTTATCATTCTTAATGCATGTCCCTAATGAGGTCAGGGTACAAAGAGTTGTGTCTTGAGCTTGTTTCTCTTGAGGAAAAAGGCTCTCGCATGCTCAAGCGAACTTCCATGGTGGGATAAAATAAATATGGTGAGACAATAGATCCTTTCAAACTTTTGATCAAGGAAGCACTCACGCAACAGAGGAATGAGATGATGGACAGTTTTACACAAATCCTTTGACGACTACCAACAGGGGATGAATCTTCCTCAAACGAAGGTGCCACCCCATTCAAGGTACATATCAACTTTGATATTCCTATATTTGAAGTTCAAATAGATGTAGATATTGTAGAAAAATGGTTGAATCTTCTAGAAGGGTATTTTTCTATCCATAACTTTTCCAATAGAGAAACGATTACATTTGCACTCCTTAAAGCCACTCCCCATGTCAAATATTGGTGGGAGACTTTCTGTGAGCAAAAGGAAATAGAGGGACCCTCATTATTTAGAGTCTCACTCACCTGGAAGTCCTTCAGGGATTTTATTAAGGAACAATACTACCCTATTGGAAGTTAGCACGACCTATATACAAGATGGACCACATTGCGACAAGAAAGGGACCAAACAATGCCAGAGTTCACGAATATCTTCCATACCTTGTGAACCAAGATAGGTATCAAAGATTCTAAGAGACATATGGTGCTCAAGTACCATGGAGGTTTGCATAGATACATCCAAACAAAAATTGAGTTTCTGGACATCTCATCCCTCGATGCAACCTATCGATATGTTTTCAAAATAGAAAAGAAGCTTAAGCAAAAGATGGGAAATTTTGGGTCTGGGAACCCCTCATAGCAGAAGAAAAGCAAGGGAAGCCTCAACCTATAGAAAAAGAGGAATAGAAAATGTGGACAACCTTGGGACAACCAGTCTAAGTCACAAACACAGAGGGATAATGGAAATATGAATAAATACATTAGGAAGTGGTGCAACTTCCATAAGATTCCTTGAGATAACACTTGATTTCCTCTCAAAGAAGTCAATGGTGGTGGAGGTGAAAGCCTCTTAATCAGATGTGGGTTTCGACTTAGAGTCAGAACCATAAAAGGGGAGACATATTATTAAGACAAAACTCAGTGCCACCATTGATACCACCAAGATCCAATCAGGTGAACCTGATGAGCTAGAGGAAGGAAAGCGCCTCTTTCATTCAGATATGTGGGTGAAGGGTACTCCGTTTCACTTCATAGTTGATAGCGATATATAGAAGAACATAATCTTAGCAGAGGTCGTCAAGCGACTGGCCCTTCCAACAATGCTGCACCCACAACCATACACCATCGGATGGCTCAACCAAGGAAGCGATATTCACGTCAACCAACAATATCGCCTATACTATGGAATCAAGCCCTTCAAAGATGAGTTATTGTGTGATGTTTCTCCCCTTGAATTTTTTGATGTTCTTTTGGGAAAATATTTCTTATGGAAATGTCATGATGTATATGAGTCTAGGCCTCATAGTGTTATTATTACTTTGGAAAGGAAATTGTACAAGATACTTGAGGTAGTCCCACCTACTTCCATTTACTTTATCTCTACCAAGAAATGCAGGAAGGTCATCTCTCAGACCATGAAATTTTTCTTCTTTATGATTCGCTCTCAAAGTGAGTGGAAGGTTGCAACCACATACATGCCCTCCATGGATGAACTCTCCATGCAACAAAAGTAAGTGGATAACGTCGTGGAAGAATAAAAATACATATTATCCTCACCCAGAGGGGTACCTCTACATTATCAGGTCAAGCATTCAATCGATCAGACCCCCAATACACTGCTACCCAATGGGCCAGTCTATCACCTCTCTCCGTCATATCCAAAAACTTCTCCAAAAGGGGCACATCATACCCAGATCATCACCATGTGGAAGTCCAATCATGCCTATGTAGAATAAAGATGGGACCTGGCGACTCTACATTGATTCTCGGGCCCTAAATAAAATCACAGTTAGGAACCAGTACTCGATTCCCTAAATTGATGATCTCCTTGACCAAATAAACATGAAAAAAACACTTTAGTAATATTGATCTGAATTCCGGCTACCATCAGGTCCCAATAGAGCAGACATATGTATGGAAAAATTCCTTCAAATCTAAAGAAGGTGTTTTTGAATGGTTGGTCATGCCCTTTGGTTTGACGAAATCTAGAGTAACTTTCATGAGGATGATGGACGATATATTGAGGCCTTTCACCAATTATGTTTTGGTGGTGTATCTGGATGACATCCTCATCTACAAAAATAATTGGGTGGAAGACTTGCAACATATTCAACAAGATATGCACACCCTACGAGAGCACAAGCTATATGAAAATTTGGAAAAATGCTCCTTCGACATGGATAATGTCCAATACCCAGGCTAAATTTTTTATGAGCATGGGTTGAATGTGGATCCAACCAAGATCTAGGTCATTCGTGACTTTCCAGACCCAACCACACTCACTAAGATTCAAATCTTTTTAGGCCTTGCCAATTTCTATCATAGGTTCATGTTGGGATTCTCCCATATTTCATGGGCCCTCAGCCAAGTAACCAAAGGTGGTGGTAAGGAAAATTTCATGTGGGGCCTATCACAACAACAAGTGTTCAATGATTTGAGGTAGTGCTTGTGCACATCCCTAGTGCTTTCATTACCAGACTTGTAACATCCCTTTGAGATCGAGACGAATGCTTCATACTATGTTGTGGGCATAGTTCTCACTCATCACAGACACCTAGTGGCCTATCATAGTGAGACACTATCATATGTCATCCATAAGTACCCTAATTACAAAAAATAAATGTAATACATTGTGCAATCATGTCACCAATGGAGGCACTACATTCTTGGGAAGGAGACATTCATCCACACCGATCATAAGCTGCTCAAGTTCATACAAACTCAGGGAAAATTGTAGAATGACCGCCATCAGAAGTGGTCCACATACTTGCATCTGTTCCATCTCAAGATCAAGTATAATATTGGAAGCACCAACCACGTCATTGATTGCCTCAGACTCCTGCCAGTTGCAGCAGTCACCATGGTGCTAAACTCCTGTGGCCACGAAACGTCGGGATGGACCCAACTCTATGAGAGAGATCCTAACTTCACTGCCACCTACGTGATGTTGGGTGCAAACTCATTTGTCACTTATTTCCATCTTCAGGATGTGATGTTGTGCCATATGGTCCATCTATGTGTTCCATGAAGTGAGTGAGCGAAGGTAATTTGGGAATGCCACTACAGTTCGGTGGTAGGGCACTTCGACGTAGAAAATACAATGGTCATGTTGCAACAACATTTATATTGGTCGAAAATTCAACAGGATGTGAGAAAGTATATCATGTCTTGCACTGCATGCACCATTTCCAAATCAGACATTAAGAAACAAGGAATGTACACCCCTCTAAATACTCCTAAAAGGACCTAGGAATCCATCTTGATGGACTACATGTTGGTCCTTCCATCAACCAAGCGGGGAAATGACTATGTTTTTTTTATGTTTGATAATTTATATAAAATGGTGATTATGGACACCTATAAGAAGAGAATCATAGTAGAGACCACTGTGAAGATATTCTTCGAACGTGTGTGGGTACATTTTGGGATACCACAAACCATCATCTCATATCAGGAAAATTGGTTCCTCAGTGTAACATCCCTGACCACCAACAGTCCAGGAAATGCTACCAAACACAACCTTAACTTATCCTTTTGAGCTCTAATACCGAAATGTAACATCCTCAGCAATCAACCCACTTGCCAGACAACGCTACTATGTGAAAATTCCTCATACTTATATATATAACATGCATATTAAATCTAATTAGCATATTGTTCTAAACAATATAGAGTAAGCACAGTGTTACTGCTAATATACATCATCAAGGACATTAACAATAATTCATATGCGTAACAGAATACATGATAACATATAAGCATCACAGACATGCAAAACATAATATTAAGCACAAACAGATACTTATCTTTGAAACTGTAGTAATTCCACCAACTGCGTACATAGCTTCCACAAACCTCCTAGCCTTAGACCGCACTGCTCATCACTCTCATCAGTAGGTCACCCCCGAGCTGGGACTAAGCTTCACCGGGTAGGGAATCCTAGGAAATGAAAGACACACAGTTATAGACAAAGGATTCTCTCCCAGGAGTCAATTACGCCCACTGATCACAAACCCTCATTCCTCACATGCCTATCCCACCCCAGGAGTATACACCTTCACTGTCACCCGAACAATCTTTCGGTTACTAAATCTCCCTTGCCTTGGGCTTCAGCAACAGACCAGAACATAAGTCTTCGAGCTCTGTGGCAACTATAGGACCCATTCCAAGAGTTCTCACTTCCTCCACCCCCTCTCTCACCTGGAGAGAGTCTCTCATGGGCTTGGAAACCTGTTCTTTTGACCAATTCCAACACAGTGAGGACACAACAACAAGGCTCAACAACAAGGCTCAACAACACAAACTCAATGGAAACAACCTCACACGGTTAGGAACTACGTGGCCACAACAACCCACTGGGATAGAACAACATGACTCATTCAATTTCGGGTTTCTCAACCATGCAACACAGGATGGTTTCACGGTTATGGTTTCAGAGATGCGTGAGTGTGTACATAGATCCCACACAGAGACCTAACGGTTCATGTAAGAATTCCCTAGAACAAACACCAAAACAAAGGTCGATCATGGACACTCGCAAGTTTAGACGGAGGATGGAAAATGGGAGGTTGAACCCCCAACATGACTTCCTTCTCTAGTTTTAACTGCATGCACCCAGGTAGACACATGTCTCCCTGGGGCTGCATGCTCCCCATTTTACACACGTTCCCCCTTCCAGGAACTTAGGATAAAACATAAACATTTACACAGCTTTGAAATAATATTTAATTATTATCCCCAAGGTCTTAAGCTCTTAAGCTTATCCCTTCTCCCAACCTTTAATCCCCCTCTCCCTTAACCAGAATTTGTGAAAGCTTAGTCCCCCATCACTCATTCATCGTGGTCGGTCCACACACATAGATGTTTTTATATTAATAATGTGCATAATTACATGTACAAAAATCAAGCTCTTGACCTTCAACACTTAGGCTCTCTGGCCTAATAAACACATAAGCCCACTAACTTATATAAACTTGGCTCACCAGCCTATAAAACATAATTACAATTCACAATGCAATTGGCACACGTCCTTAGGGTATTACAATCCCCTCCCCTTATTTTTTCACTGTCCTTAGTGCAACTTTCACACAACATCAGCAAGATTTCCAAAATCTTCAAAAAGATGCGAGTATTTTGCCCGCATAGCATCTTCATGCTCCCATGTCACGTCCTCAGAACCGTACCAGGTCCACTAGGCCTTTAAAATTCCTATGGCTCTATTCCAGAGTTGTTTGCTTTTCTGGTCCAATATGCACACAGGATGGACTTGCAAGAAAACTTCTTGTTCCACCTGGATCACATTCCAGCTAATCACATGATTAGGATCAGGTATATATTTCTTAAGTAATGAAACATGAAACACGTTATGTACAATCATGGATGCAGTTAATGCAAGCATATATGCAATTGGCCCAATCCTTTCTAGGATTTCAAATGGCCCACAAAATATAGCTGCCAACTTGGAACAGTTTCCCAGCCTCAGGGAACTTCTATTGGCTTTTACTTTCAGAAAAAGAAAAACTCCCACTTTAAACTCTCTATGGATTCTGTTTTTATCAACATAACTTTTCTTTCTGTCTTGAGCAGCTTTCAAATTCTGCTTAATTTTCATCATTTTCTCTTCCATTTCCTTGAGCAACTCTGGCCCAACTACCACTCTATTAGTTGGGTTATCCCATCTTACTAGAGTATTGTACTTTCTGCCATAAAGTGCTTCAAATGGGATCATCTTCAATGATTCTTGATACCCATTGTTGTAGGCGAATTCTACCAAGTGTAGGTAGTTTTTCCATTTCAATGGTTTGTCCATCACATACATCCTCAATATGTCTTCTATCACTCGATTCACTCGCTCCGTCTGCCCATCCGGCTCAGGATGATAAGTTGTACTGAAATTCAGTTTCATTCTGAATCCCTTGAATAACCCTTTCCAGAAATTTGAGGTAAATTTTGGGTCTCTGTCAGACACAATTGTCTTGGGAATTATGTGCAATCGTGCCACTTCCTTCATAAAAATATCAGCAACCTCCGTTGCCTTGTGATTAGTCTTTAACGGAATGAAATGGGCGTCTTTCGTAAGCTTGTCCACCACTACCATAATTGATTCATGTTGCTTGCATGTTTTGGGCAATCCTGTGATGAAATCCATTGTCACCACTTCCCACTTCCACTCACGGATGGGTAAAGGTTGCAACAATCCAGTTGGGTGCCTATGCTCAACTTTAAAATTTTGGTATTCCATACATCTGGCAATGTATTCTGCAATCTCTTTCTTCATACCTGGCCAAAAGTAATGGCTCTTGACTGCTGCCACAGTCTTCTGATATCCAGGGTGCCCAACATAAGGCATGTTATGCATTTCTCTCAGAATTGCAAGTTTCAAACCCTAGACATTAGGTACATAAACTCTGCTCTTGTACAAAAGTATTCCATCAGTCTCTAACTTATAATCTTCCACTCCTTGCGGCATCTTATCTTGTTGTAGCTTCGCTACCAATTCCCTGTAATGCAAGTCTGCGCTTGCAGCTTCCAAAACTCTGCTCTTTATATCAGTTTGATACATGCTAATGGCTGTAGCATGTAATTTGTGTACTCTCCCACTGAGTGCATCAACCACTTTATTCTCCTTCCCTTTTATATGCTTGATATCAAAATCCTATTCACAGAGAAATTCCAACCACCTACTCTACCTAGCATTCAAGGTTGGTTGATCAAACAAATACTTCATACCATTATGGTTTGTTTTCAATTCAAACCTCCTTCCCATGAGGTAATGTCTCCATTTCCTTAGAGCGTGAATGATGGCCGCTAACTCCAAATCATGAGTTTCGTAGTTCCTTTCATGCTATTTCAAATTTCTGGATTCATAACAAATTACAAATCCATTCTGACTGAGGAATCCTCCTAGTCCTTATTTGCATGCATCAGTGCATACCACAAAATCTTCATTTGGATATGCAATCCTCATAATTGGAGCACTGGTTAATAGTTTCTTCAATCGCTGAAACCTTTTCTCACAATCTTCTGTCCACTAAAACTTCTTCTCCTTCCTTTGGAAGGAAATGATAGGGTGAGCTAACCTCGAGAACCCTGCGATGAACCTTCTGTAATAAATAGCTAGACCCATAAAGGATATGACTTCTGTCACATTCTTTGGCGCTGACCATTCTCTGATGGCCTCAATCTTTTCAGGATCTACCGCTATCCCATATTTCAAAATAATATGCCCCAATTAATGGATCTTCTCCTGACAAAACGATCACTTGCTCAACTTGGCATACGGTTGGTGCTCTCTTAGCACCTACAACACCATCTTAAGAGGTTGTTCATTCTCTTCCTCCAACTTGGAATACACCAAAATGTCATCCAGAAAGACTATGATGAACTTGTCTAGATAGTCCCTAAATACACCATTCATCAAGCACATAAAAACAACAAGTGTGTTTGACAACCCAAATGACACCGCTGTGAACTCGTAATGACCATACCTTGTTCTAAAGGTGGTCTTTCTGATGTCTTCATCCTTAATACTTACCAGGTGATATCCTGACCTGAGGTCTATCTTCAAAAATATCTTCGCATCCTTCAATTGATCGAAGAGGTCATCAATCCTCGACAAAGGATACTTGTTCTTTACAGTTACCTTGTTCAATTGTCTAAAATCGATACACAATCTCAGCGTTCTGTCCTTCTTCTTCATGAATAGAACTGGGGCACCCCAAGGTGACACACTTGGGCGTATGTACCCCTTCTTCAGAAGCTCATCAAGCTGCAATTGCAGTTCTTTCAACTCTGGCGTACTCATTCTGTAAGGATATTTCAATACTGGAGTTGCTCCAGGCATCAAGTTTACAGAGAAGTCAATATCTCTTTTCGGAGGTAATCATGGTACCTCCTAAAATACATCTTCAAACTCCTTTAGTACCGCATGAACTCCAATACCTGACACCTTATCCTTGGGTGTTTCCTCCACATGGGCTGCAAATAATTGACAGCCTTTTCTGTAGCACTTCTTCAGCTGCATTGTTGATATTTCTCTGATAGCAATAGTGGGAATTCCTTGGACTGTTTTTTGATTCCCTTCCTCATCCAGGAAAGTGAATGCCTTTTTATGATAGTCCAGGATGGCATGATGCTGGTCCAACCAGTCCATCCCAATTAAACAATCATAAGAGACTAAAGGAAGAATGTTCAATTCAGCCTTCGTGCTCAGTCCATTCATGTCCACAGGACAGGACTTAACCAACTCAGTGAATTTCCTCTTGTTTCCTATAGGAATCTTCCACTTCAATCATGTGCGACTAAAATTCATCTTTCTTGTTTTCCAAGTCTGCATAAATCCTTGGCATTCCACTGCCCATGTCCTCCACTGTTTCAGCTTGCTAAACAATGTGGACAACTCTCACTTTATCATTTTTGTGGGGGAAATCTCTGTACCTATGGTTTTATTTACAACCCAACACTCCATAGGTGTTTGTCTTGGCATTTGTTCACCCATTTCATCCTTTCTAGGTTCTCTAAAAGATGGTTGTCCCTGAGGAATGTTTCTGAAAAAGGGTATCTTAGTTCCCTTCTTCCTCTAATCCATCTTAAATTTCTTCTTGTATTCCCAAGCCTTTTGGAAGGTAGGATTTTATTTTTGTTTTTCATATAAACATTTATCCCCCCTCTTCATTTCTTCCATAGTTTTTGGGTCATCATACTGAATCTTGTCACTAATGGAAGGTGGAAATCCACTTAGATATCTCTAAATCTTCACAGTCTCATCCTTGTTGAACGAAACATACTTCAGCAATTCCAAAAATCTTTGTTCGTATTCATCAATGGTCATGTTGCCTAGATTGAGTTCAAATAACTCTTTCATATTTCTATCATAATACCTTTTAGTCAAGTATTTCTTCTCGAAATACCTCTTGAATTTTTCCCAAGTGATATCTTTCTCTCTAATGTGTTGCACTTGCACAAGATGATCCCACCACATAGATGCCTTACCCTTCAGTTGATACATTTCAATTCTTCCTTCTGCATGAGAGGAATAATTCTACAGTTGAAAATATTTCCTCATGCCAAGCAACCATGTTTCGACATCTTCCTCCTTCTTATGTTCTCCATCAAACGTAGGAGGCTTAATCTTATTCATTTCTCCCTTCAGTTCATCCACTCCAGATCTCCTGTGCTTTCTAGTAGGAGATGGGCTTGAACTACTGTGTGCCCTTCTCTTGGAGTGACTTTGGCAGTGATGATGGTGTCTACCAACACTCCTTGATCTTCTCCCCTCATAAGTTTGGTGACTCCCTGTTCTTCTCGAGTCAGTCTCCTTATCCAACTTCTTTTCTATTCTCTCCAAACTCTTTAACAAATTTATGTTGAATTCACCTTATTTTTCCTGAGTTTTCCTAAGCTTCCTGCTATCTTCTTGGTGAGTTCGGGCATCTTTCTGTAATTTTTCAATGATCTTCCTTAGATTTCCTTCCTTATCTATCTCCTTTCCATGCCCATTGGAGTTCAATCCTTAAACTCCCAAGTGGACGCCCATTCCTTCTCTTTCATTTTCTAAACTGGAAGCATTATGTGTCTCTTCCATTTCTTTGCACTTCATGGCAATTCTAATCGGTTATGGCACTTGTCAAACTTCTGCAATCACAATGTGTAGACAACCAGAATTTGTCAGGCCATCTCTCCTTAAAAAATTCTGCACATTCAAAACCAATCCGATTTCAGAAAACATTTCGATTTCATGAATCTTTCAAGATTTTCTCGACTCTATAACTTTAGGGTGATAGCACCCTCTTTCTTAGTCCCCATCCCATGCGATCATAGGCCATGACCAAATGCTAAACTACTAGGTGCTACTCAGGCTTTCAGTCTTCAGATATTTCAAAGCACACTGAAATATCTCTCGGAGTTTCGATTACCGAGCTCGCGAAGTCGAGTGGATCAACAGTCCATGTTTACCCATCATCCAATGGCTGAAATCCACTGTTGTCTTTTCATATTCAAAGTTTTTGGGACTTCAGGACTTCATACCTCGGGAGTTCCCACACTTGTTTCTTCCTAATCTTCCAACATCCGAAATTTTGATCTACTTTTCCCTTCGAGCCCACGTAGTCCATCTTTCACCAACTAAGGTGGTGGCACGTGGTAGATCTAGGAAGGTCCATGTCACCTTCGGCGATGTCATCGGGTCCCACCCTGCTCATTTTTTGTTTCAGAGTTTTGGGCATCGAAAGTTTGTGCATCCGCACATATCGTTTATCTCGATGGATGAAATTCTGAAATTATGATCTACCTTCTTCTTGATCCAACGGTCAAGATCTTTTCTTGCGATCTACAATGTAAATATTTTTGGGACATCGAAGTTTCGGGCAATGGGAGTTTGTGCACCAACACATCTCGCTTTTCCCGATAGTCGGATCCCCGAAAGGTTTCCGGGATAACTCTCCTACACCTGCTCCAGATTTGACGACCGTGAGGGATCTCCTTTCCTCCCGAACATATCCTACGGCTCCAACACTTCTAATGTTGATCTCTCTTTCTCCTTGTGGCCATATACCACACCGGCTATGGTTTTACTATATCGCTACACCTCCTGAGATTTGTAACACGATCAAGCAACCCCTTGCCACTTAGAAACATTCTAGGGTCCAAAAATTGGTTCTTCCTCACACAACTTCCACCTGAAACCTCAGGTATAATGACCACTTATTCGACCCATCCAAGCTCAGTGTTAAAACCTTGGGTCAGAACTTGAATTTTTTCTACTTCGACAACAATTCTTTTCGAAATTCTTGCTTCAATTTCCACTAACATGGCCCATCTAGGCTCAATGTTGTAACCATGGCTCTAATACCATATTGTAACATCCCCAGTCACCAACAGGCCTGATAATGCTACCAAATACAACCTTAACTTAGCCTTTTGAGCTCTGATACTGAAATGTAACATCCCCGACCATCAACCCACTTACTAAGAAACGATACTACACAAAACATTCTCATACTTATATATATAACATGCATATTAAATCTATTTAATAGATTGTTCTAAACAATACAGAGTAAGCAAAGGATTACTGCTAATATACATCATCAAGGACATTAACAATAATTCATATGCGCAACAGAGTACATGATAACATATAAGCATCACAGGCATGCAAAACATATTATTAAGCACAAAATGATACTTATCTTTGAAATTGTAGTAATTCCACCAACTGCGTGCAGGCCTTCCACGAACCTCCCAGCCTTTGACTGCACTGCTCATCACTCTCAACAGTAAGTCACCCCCGAGCTGGGACTAAGCTCGATCGGGCAGGGAATCCTAGGCTAGGCAAGGTCAATGAAATACACACAATTATAGAGGAAGGATTCTCTCCCAGGAGTCATTTATGCCCACTGCTCACAGACCCTCATTCCCCACATGCTTGTCCCACCCCAAGGGTATACACCTTCATTGTCACCTGAACATTCCTTTGGCTGCTAAACCTCCCTTGCCTTGGGCTTCAGAAATAGACCAGACCAGAAGTCTCCAAGCTCTGTGGCAGCTACAGGACCCCTTCCAGAAGTTCTCACTTCCTCTGCGCACTCTCTAGCATGGATAGAATCACTCACAGGCTTGGAAACCCGTTCTTTTGACCAATTCCAGCATAGTGAGGACACAACAAGGCTCAACAACGCACATTCAATGGCAACAAACTCACATGGTCAGGAACTGTACGACCACAACAACCCACTGGGATAGCACAACACAACTCAGGCAATTTCAGGTTTCTCAACCATGCAACAGGATGGGTTCACGGTTCTGGTTTCGGAGATGCGTGAGGGTGTATAGAGATCCCACACAGAGACTTAAAGGTTCAGGTAATAATTCCCCCCCAAAAACACCGAAACATAGGTCGATCATGGACACCCGTGAGTTTAGACGGAGAATGGAAAACGGGAGGTCAAACCCCCAACACAACTCCCTTCTCTGGTTTTAATTGCATGTGCCCAGGTTGACACCTATCTCCCTGGGGCTGGATGCTCCCCATTTTGCACACGTTCCCCCTTCTAGGAACTTAGGATAAAACATAAACATTTACACAACTTTGGAATAATATTTAATTATTATCCCCAAGGTCTTAAGGTCTTAAGCTTAGACCTTCTCCCAACCTTTCATCCCCCTCTCCCTTACCTAGAATTTGTGGAAGCTTAGTCCCCCATCACTCATTCATCATGGTCGGTCCACACATAGAGATGTTTTTATATTAATAATGTGCATCATTACATGTACAAAAATCAGGCTCTTGGCCTTCAACACTTAGGATCTCTGGCCCAATAAACACATAATCCCACCAACTTATATAAACTTGGTTCACCAACCTCTAAAACATAATTACAATTCATAATGCAATTAGGGCATGTCCTTGGGGTATTACACTTAGCACATTCTAGTCGAGGCTTTGGTAACTGCTGGACACCAAGCTCACCACATCTACTGCCTTCCACCCCCATACAGATGGCCAAACCAAGGTCGTCAATCAGATGATAATGCATATCCTGCACATGTACAATTCCAAGTATCCCCACACATGGTATGGGAGTCTTCCTTATGTTCAACACAGCTACAAAAAAGTCATACATAGTTCAATCAACCACAGTCCCTTTCAGGTGGGGTTGGGATTTCAACCATCGAGACCCATGGATGTTGCACTACCCCTTACAACCACTCAAGAAGACTCATCCCATTCTCAAAATGAAGTTGAAAACGCTACCTGGTTCATTGAGCGGATCCGACACATCCTCCAACAAGTTCATGATATTTTGCATAATTCCAATGCCAAGTACAAGCAACGCCATGATCAACACCAGGTGCCACACAAGTTTCAGGTGGGAGATAAAGTTTGGTTGCACTTGCAGAACAAATGCCTTACAATACCCCATCAGAATCTTTGTCCACTCCATTATGCACCTTATACCATCACCAAGGTTCTGGGTGACAATGATTTTGAGCTCAACATTCTCCCCTTCCTTGGCTTGTACCCAATGTTTAATGTGGACCTCCTTTGACCATACTTTCCACCATTATTGGACACCTCAGAGGTAGAAGAATAGTTGAAAATGACCGAGCTCAACCTTGACTGCATGGAATGGGAATCTACTGATCATATCATGGACACATAGTACAAGGGCACTTGATAACAAAAGTTTCAGATTTATTGGGTTGTCAAAGTAGGGAAGCTTCTGCACCAAGGCAAGTGGCTCACCCATGGCCAAATTCAGTAGAAATTTCCTCATCTAATGGGGGAACTCAACACAATGGATACCATTGCTTCCTAAGGGGGGGGATTTATCCAGGTGGATATCATTGGCCACCCACCTATCCAAATTATCTCACATACAGATGTCATCTTGGCAGTTTCAGTTTTCATCTCGTTAGTTTTTTCTCTCTTTTCGAATCCCAAACTTCCAAGGTTGTTTTAAGTTCCTAAACAACGTTTTTTGGGCCCACCATAGGCACACTATAGACTAATTTAGAGTGTGATGGAATAATGTTTATTCCTCGAATAGACCTTTCCAACGGGATATTGTGTGCTTAAAACAAATATTGTATGCAAAAGTTACGACCCATCAAGTTGATGTACCAACTTACCCCACTGGGGCCCGCATGAATTTTGGCGCTTCATCTCGGAGGGTTAGTTTTTTGGATGTCTAGGGTTTTTTCATTCATGTTTGATGTAAAAGTGATTTTGGAGCCTCATTATAATCATCTTCTTGCGAATGGGCACAACCATCACATCTCTTCTCAAACATAAGATGCCAACATTCTAGCAACCATGTTTCATTATGCATTTTACGATTTCAACACATTTCCTTATTTAATAGAAGCAAGTTTTATTGTATCTCTTTTATTGTTCATTGTATTTTTGTGTTAATAATCTAGATCAATATTAATTTCATTATTCTCATAAAATATTGATCATTTGGATTGAAAAATTCCCCAACAACTTTCATGAGGATTATGGACGATATCTTGTGGCCTTTCACCAATTATTTTGTGGTGGTGTATCTGGATGACATCCTCATCTACAACAAGAATTGGGTAGAACACTTGTAGCATATTCATTAGGTTCTGCACACTCTGCGGCAACACAAACTATATGCAAATTTGGAAAAATACTTCTTCGGCATGGAGAGGGTCCAATACCTAGGCTACATTTTTTATGAGCATGGGATGCATGTGGATCCAACCAAGATCTAGGTCATTCATGACTACCCAGGCCCAACCACACTCACTGAGCTTCAAATATTTTTCGGCCTTTTCAATTTATATTGCAAGTTTGTTTTGGGATTGTCCCATATTGTATGGGCCCTCAGCTAAGTAACCAGGGGTGGTGGTAAGTAAAATTTTGTGTGCGGCATGCCACAACAACAAGCATTCAATGATTTGAATCAACACTTGTGCTCATCCCCAATGCTTTCATTACCTGGCCTACAACATCCCTTTGAGATTGAGAGGGATGCTTTAGACTATGTTTTGGGTACAATTCTCACTCAACACAGGCACCCCGTGGCCTATCATAGTGAGACACTACCATATGTCTTCTGTAAGTACCCTACTTATGAAAAATAAATGTACTCCATTGTGAAAGCCTGCTACCAGTGGAGGCATTACATTTTCGGGAAGGAGACAATCATATTCACCGATCATAAGTTGTTGTAATTCATGCAGACTTAGGGAAAATTTTAGAATGAATACTATCAGAAGTGGTCCACCTACTTGCAGCAGTTCCATCAAGTATAAGACATGAAGCACCAATCATGTCGTTGATTTCCTCAACTGCCCACCATTTGCAACACTCACCACGATGCTAAACACCTGTAGCTACGAGACCTTAGAATGGCCCCAACTCTATGAGAGAGATCTTGACTTCGTTGCCTACCAGATGCTAGGTGCAAACACAGTTGTCATTGATTTCCATCTTCAAGACATGTTTTTGTGCCATCTGGTCCATATCTACATTCCATCAAGAGAGAGAGAGAATATGATTTGGGAAGCCCACAACAGTCAGATGGAAGGACACTTCGACATAGAAAATACAATGGTCTTGTTCCAACAACATTTCCATTGGTTGAAACTTCGATAGGATGTCAACAAGTATATCAAGTCCTGCACTTCCTACACAATTGCCAAATTGGCCATTAAGAAAAAAGGATTTTACACCCCTCTACCTAATCCTGAAAGGCCCTAGGAATCCATCTCAATGGACTACATGTCGGGCCTTTCATCAACCAAGAACAGAAATGACTATGTGTTTGTGGTGGGTGATCGTTTTTATAAAATGGTGATTCTAGACACCTGTAAGAAGAGTGTCACAATAGAGGCCACTGGCAAGATCTTTTTCGAATGAGTGTGGGTACATTTTGGGATACCACAAACCATTGTATTAGATAGGGAACATTGGTTCCTCATCACATTCTGGTCGAGCCTCTGGTCATTGCTAGACACCAAGCTCACCAAATCCACTTCCTTCCACCCCTAGACGGATGGCCAAACCGAGGTCATCAACCAGATAATCATGCATATCCTGTGCATTTACAATTCCAAGAATCCCCACACATGGGATGAGAGTCTTCCCTATGTTCAACATAGCTACAATAAACCCATACATAGCTGGACCAACCACAATCCCTTTCAGGTGGAGTTGGGATTTCAACCATTGGGTCCCATGGATGTTGCACTATCCCTTGCATCCACCCAGGTAGAATCGTCCCATGCTCAAACTGAAGCCAATAAATCTTCCCAATTCATTGAGAAGAACTAGCACATCTGCCAACAGGTTCAGGATATTTTTTAGAATTCCAATGCTAAGTACAAGCAGTTCCATGATCAACACCAGGTGCCACACAAGTTTCAGGTGGGAGATAAAGTTTGGTTGCACTTGCAGAAAGAACGCCTTACAATACCCCGTCGGAAGCTTCATCCACTCCGCTATGGAACTTAGACCATCACCAAGGCTGTGGGTAACAATTATTTTGAGCTCAACATTCTTCCCTTTCTTGGCTTGCACCCAATGTTTAATGTGGACCTCCTTCAGCCATACTCTCCACCATTATTGGACACCTCAGAGGTAACAATACAATTGACACTGACCAAGATCAACCCTGACTACATGGAACAAAAAACTAGTGATCGGATCATAGACACATAGGTCAAGGGAACCCGCCAACATAAGTTTCAACTTTATCGTGTTGTCAATGCAAGCCAGCTTCTGCACCAAGTCAAGTGGCTCACCCAGGGCTAAATTCAACATAAATTTTCTCATCTAATGGGGGAACTCAACACAATGGAGACCATTGCTTACTAAGGGGGAAGGATTGATCCAGGTGGATATTAGTGGCCACCCACCTATCCCAACTATCTCACATAGAGATGTCATATTGGTAGTTTTAGTTTTCATCTTGATAGTTTTTTTCTAGTGTTTCAGATCCCAAACTTACAGGGCCATTTTGAGACCCTAAACATATTTTTTTGGGCCCACCATAGACACATTGTAGATGGAGTTAGAGTGTGAAGGAATAATTTGTAGTCCTTGTCTGGATAGACCTTTCCAACGGTCTATCGTGTGCCTAAAATAGAGATTGTATGCAAAAGTTACGACCTCGAGAAGTTGATGTACCAACTTACCCCAACGGGGCCCACGTGACTTTTGGCGCTTCATCTCCTAGGGTTAGGTTTTTAGATGTCTAGGGTTTTGGAATTTATGTTTAACGTAAAACTGCCTTTGGATCCTCATTGTAATCATGTTCTTGTGAATGAGTGCAGTCGTCACATCTCTTCTCAAAGATAAGCCGACACCAATCTAGCAAGCTTGTTTCAGTCTGCGTTTTTACAGTTTCAACGTATTTCTTTATTGAATAGAATCCAAGTTTTATTTTATATATTTTATTATTCATTGTATGTCTGAGTTAATAATATAGATATGTATTCATTTCGTTATTCTCCTAAAATCCATATCAGAGGGTTAGATGCAAGAGTTAAAGAGAGAAAGGGGTAGAGATGGATTGTTTGAGAGTGTGACTAGGTGGGGCTGGAAGACCAATAGGGGGAGTAGAGAGAGAGAGAGGTTGGAGAGAGAGATAGAGTGAGACTAACAAAAATTAGTGAGAGAAAGAGGTGTTATATGTAGGAGAGAAAGAGAGTGGAGATCGTG
>JASDQU011441988.1:7606-21807 GCA_032191745.1 Picea mariana | reverse complement strand
GAATCTGGATTCACATGGATGCACATGAATATATATGAGAAACTTTGCAAATTTGTGTATAATGGTTTGGATTCACATGGATGCACATGAATATGTATTTTTTTTTCGAAAAATTGAATATTTTATGTATTTTTAGAAACCGGTTTTTTGATCCGGTTTTTTTCCGGTTCCGGTCTGGTTCTGGTTTTTGGGGTCGACCGGTTCGATGACCGGTTCGGTTCTGGCAACACTGGTCCTAGCCATCTGATCCTTTAACCTGTTGATCTCAGTTATGATTTTTCTTGCTAAAATCATATCGTCAACATACAATACTAAGATAATGAATATGCCATTATTCAATTTCTTAAATTAGACACAATGATCATACTCACTCCTTGTATAATTCTGGCTCACCATGAAAGAGTCAAATTTCTTGTACCATTGTCTAGGTGACTACCTCAGACCATACAATGATTTCTTGAGCGCGCAAACAAATTTCTTGTTGTGATTCTGAACGAACCCTTCAGGTTGTTCCATGTAAATTTCCTCATCCAAATCTCCATGTAAGAAGGCAGTTTTAACATCTAGCTGCTCCAACTCCAAATCAAGTAATGAAACTAATGATAACACAATTCGAATTGAAACAGACTTAACAACTGGTGACAAAATATCATGAAAGTCAATACCTTCTTTCTAATAATATTCTTTCGCAACCAACCTTGCTTTGTACCTTTCCACCTTATCATCAACAACCTTCTTCAGCTTGTAGACCCACTTGCAACCTACAATTTTTTTGTCTCTTGGAAGTTCTACCGGGTCCCATGTGGCATTCCTCTCTAATGCCTTTATTTCATCCTTCATTGCTTCTTTCCATGTATCAGTGTTAGAACCCTTGACATATTCCTGATAACATGAAGGTTCATCATCATTAGTACTTAAAGAAACCGACGAAACAAAATCATCATACCTTCTTGGAGGATTTCTAACCCATGTAGACCTTCTTAGGGAAGTTTGCGGCTCATCCACATTCTGTTGATTGTTATCATCAACCATGTCTTCCTCTATAGGAAACTCTTCATGAACATCTTCATAAAATTGTTCATGTTCACTTTCATCTATATTTGAATTGGTTTCAAACTTAATCTGTTGATACTTAGGTACTTCTTCATGTTTCATTTGAACATCTACATCTGATTTGATGAGAGATTATTCATCAAATATTACATCTATGTTAATGGTGATCTTGTGGGAAGTAGGATCCCACAACCTGTACCCCTTAATACCATCACCATATCCAACAAAGATAAGCCTTTTTTATTTTGGATCTAGTTTAGAACATTGATGTTTCATAATTAGAGCATAGGCTTCACAACCAAAAACTTTAAGATTAGAATAATTACAAGGATGACGTGTCCATACCTCTTCTAGAATTTTTCACTCTATTGTTTATGATGGTGATCGATTCACCAGATAACAGGTTGTAGTTAATGCTTCTACCCATAGTTCCTGCTGCAAGTTGGCGTTACTAAGCATACTCCTTGCACTCTCTCTAGAAGAGTCGTGTTCATGCGTTCAACAACTCCATTTTGATGAGGAGTATAGGTATTTGTTTTATGCCTATCAATCCCAAACTCCTTGCAATAGTTCTCAAATTCCATTGACGTAAATTCACCACCATTATCAGTTCTTAAAAATTTAATGGACCTACGAGTGCTCTTATCTACCAAATCTCTAAACCGCTTGAAAACAGTAAATGCATCAACCTTTCTTTTCAACATATAGATCCATACCTTCCTAGAGAAATAATCTATAAAAGTTACAAAATATTATGATCCTCCATATGAAATGGTAGGGGATGATCCCCAAACATCAAAATGGATATAATCAAGGATTCCTTCACTGGTGTGTCTTTCGGTTTTAAATCTCTACCTATTATGTTTTCCATAAATACAGTGCTTGTAGAAATCTAAATTTAAAGACTTTAGACAAGGAAGTAACTTGTGATCAAATAATACCTACAATCCTTGTTCGCTCATATGGCCCAACCATTGATGCCATAGACGAACAAAATTGTTGTCCTTCTCAGATATTGTTGTCGCATGATTTAACTCAGTTCTTCCTTCTAACAGAAACAAGTTACCAATCTTCTTCGCTTTCATAACCAGTAGGATTCCTTTGTAGACCTTCATAACTCCACCTTGAACAACACTTTTATATCCTCCAGTATCTAATATTCCCAAAGAGATTAGGTTCTTCCTTAGCTCAAGTACATGTCTCACATTAGTTAGTATTTTAACAGTTCCATCAAACATCTTAATTCAAATGCTACCAATTCCCACAACTTTACATGAGATATCATTTCCCATGTAAACTATTCCATCATCTATAGACTGATAAGTAACAAACCAGTGTCTATGAAGACACGTGTGATTTGAAGCACCAGAATCTAATAAACACTGTTGATCATAACTTGAACCGATACTAATTGATAAAACTTCATCATTCATACCTAAACTTGTTTTTGAACCTGTTTCAGTTGCGTTCACTTCCTTCATTTCTTTTGGAGGCTTGTTGTTGCTTCCAACAATCCTTCTTCAGGTGTCCCAATTTTCCACAAAACCAACACTTAAGCTTGCTCTTTCTACCCTTCGAATTTGACCGAGAGAAATCCCTTTGACCCTGTCCTCTTTCTTTAGGTCTACCTCTGACCATCATCGCCTCAGATGTAGAGGTTTTTGAATTGGTTTTCTTCCTTGTTTTCTCAAACAACAGTGATCCAACAATAACATAAAACTCAATACTTTATGTTGTGCTAAAACTAATAGAGGTAACAAAATGATCCCATGATGCAGGAAAAGAACACATTAATGTAATTTCCTTATCTTTAGATTCGAATTTCACTCCCATGCTAGTCAGCCGGACTAAAAGAATATTAAAAGTATTTAAATGATCAACTATTTTCTTACCTTCCTTCATGCGCAAACTGTATAATTTCCTTTTCAGGAAGATCCTGTTCGTCAAGGATTTCATCATATACAGGCTTTCCATCTTCGTCCACAAACCGACTGTTGTCTTCTCTGAGACAATTTTGAACATAACATCATCGGCCAAACACAGACATATGGCACTCAGTGCTCTCACATCGATCTTATCCCAGTCTTCATCTGTTATGGTCGTGGGTTGCTTTGCTTTTCCCAAAAGCACCTTCACCATGCCTTGTTGCACGAGAATATCATGCATCTTAAACTTCCAGATCTTGAAATTGTTCTTTCCATTGAACTTCTCGATTTCGAATTTAGCACTCTAAGTTTTTGTCGTTAACAGAAGAAAAAATTCCATAACCACTGCTTATAATAACCAATCCCTTTAAAATGTGGAGAAATAATGATATAAACTCCAAAAGGTTTAATAAAAAATACTTTTTACTAATCTCACCTCTTAAAAAATAAAAATAAAATTCACCTTTACTCTTTACTTTATACCTTTACTCCATAAAAAACCTTTTAAAACATCCACCCAATTAACTTGACCTGTTCACGCTTTTAAAAAAGAAAATTCATTTTTGAAAAAGAACTTTAAATCCTCCACAATATTTAATTCCAAATATAGTATTTAACTTCATACCTTTCCATTTTCAAAAAGAACCATACCTTTGAATTTTTCAAAAGAAAAAACATGTGAATGTTTTCTTAATGGAGATCGATGCTCCTTCACTATGGATGGGGGAGTGCTAGTGTTGGATCAACGCTCCCTCACTATGGATGGGGGAGCGCTAGTGCTCTGTGGTGTAAGAACCAAGTGTGTGAGTTTTTTGAAAATTTCAATTTCACAAGTGTGAGGGTGTCAACGCCCCTCTAACACTGCATAGGGAGTGTTGATGACCTTCTACTCAATTTCCACCTACGACACATACTCAATTCACCTTCGCTCTGATACCAATTGTTAGAATTGCAAATGCGGAAAATACAATTCACATATAATAATCAACAATAACACAGATAAGAAACACAGATATTTCACGTGGTTCACCCAAGCGTTGGGATACGTCCACCAAGCAGAGGTATCAGTTGTCTTATTATTCAGATCATGAAGATTACAACAGCTTCACACATACATCTTTCATTCTCATTTGCCTCTATGGGCTTACATAAATTTATATACATTTACATAGGAAACTGTTTATTAAATGCAATCTCATCCATATTCTA
The DNA here is from genome assembly GCA_032191745.1 of Picea mariana. NCBI lineage: Eukaryota > Viridiplantae > Streptophyta > Pinopsida > Pinales > Pinaceae > Picea > Picea mariana. The sequence goes on along the minus strand of JASDQU011441988.1, from coordinate 17,620 downwards.
GCTTGATCTTATTAGTTACCAATGCATAATAATATGATCTAAAATCTATCTTTGGAGGAATTCGTTATCACCAAATTTAACATCCCCGATGACGACGTTGAAATCTTCGATCCTTTCCAAAAAAGGAACCAAGCTGTCAACAAAGATACAAATACTGTCAACAAAGATACAAATACTGTCAACAATTATGAGCTTCTTCTTTGTAGATCATAGAATCGAATTCGGAAAGTCGAATACATATATACTTCTCAAACTAATCTAAGATGAGGGTTCCTTATCACAATAGATATTATACATCAATATTTTACTTTAAGAAAAGGGTAAATCTTTTATAAATTTAAAAATCAAATAACACTTAGTTTATCTTTTGACTCTCAAATATTGTATTTGAAAAATCTACAAAATTTCTCGCATTCCCAAAACCTCCAAGATTTTTCATAGCTTTATTCTACATAGAAGTTTTACCAATTCATCATCAATGTTCCTTCAAAAAAATATGTGTAAAATTGTAATTATTTGTTTCTTCCGAAAAAATATATGTGAGAAATTGTAATAATGTGTATATTAGTGATTTAGAAGATAGATGGTAAATGTGTGAGAATGTGTATATTATTTATTTAGATTATTTTTTTAATTTAATTCATTTATATGATTTTGAATTTTTATATATAATTTATATATTATTATTAACAATATAAAATTTAATAATAATATTAATAATAATTTCAAATCTTAGTAATATAATTTTTATTTTTTTAAAAAAATAATTAGTGTATAAAAAAATATATTAAAAAGATAATTAATGTATTGTGTTAGAGTGATAGAAAAAGGTTCATTAAATAATTAGTGTGGTCACCATTGAGTAAAGGTCACTAAGTAGTTGGTGTGAATTCATTGAGATACTTGGAGTGAATTCATTGAGATAATGTACTCCAGTTCATTGAATAAGACACATCATTACGCCGAAGGCGTTCTGTCCACAACCAATTAAACATTGCCACCTAACAATTAACCATTGCCACCTACTGACCCATTATGCACCCAATAAAACATTGCCACGTATAGTGAAAATGTTGTAGTAAATTCTGCTAGGATTTGAATCTTTATGTTATTTAGCCAGAAATGTTGTGGAAGAGAAAATCAACACGTACATGCTATTTAACAGATCGAATGTTCGCTATATAGACTAGCTTTTTCTTTTACATGGGCGACGTGGGTTATTTTCCACCCACTAGATAAAAACCCTCCACCAAGTACGATGGGCCCCATACTTGGAGATGTTGGTTTTGTTTGGGAGGATATTCCTCCAAAATAGAAAAAATAATTAACGAGCCTCTCCTTTGCCATCCAACAAAAATGTCATCTAACCCCTCTGATATCCATCTCCGTTTTGTCTTTCATGATAGCCTTGCGATAGCGCCAAATCTGGCAGAAGAACAAAGTCAAATTGGTCAGAAAAAAAAGTACCTTGTTTGTTTAGAAAAAAGATATATGTTATAATTGGTTATTAGTGTGTAGTGATTATGATTTGATTTATTTTATTTATTAAATAAATTTTAAGTTTTTTAATGATGATTTGGATTATTTGTTTAATAATTTTAAGTTTAATATTAAGTTATGAATGATAAATTTCAATTTCAGTAATAAGTTTGTAAATATAATCTTGTTTATTTAGCAAAATATATGTTATAGACTTTTATTTTTATTTTTAATTATTATAAAATAATAATCAATACTAAATTGTCATACTTAAGTAAAATTTAATAATTAAAACTAAATTACATACTATCAAAATATAAAATTTATAATAAAAAATAAATCAAATATGACTAAAATGTAAAAATAAAAATAAAAGCTCATTCTCATTAAAATTTAATAATTAAAACTAAATTACATACTATCAAAATACAAAATTTATAATCAAAATTAAATAAAATATGACTAAAATGCAAAAATAAAAGCTAGGAGACTTCACACAAAGACGTGGCAGTATGTAGCATGTAGCATGCAGCCCTCCAAATATATTAAATACTTAATACTTCTTAGAGAATTCACGTAATCAAAGGCTCCTTCATGGACGACCATGGTCGATCTTATCAAGTTTTTTAGTTTTTTTTAATGAATCATCACGTTCCAGCGAGGTAAGGCGTATTTTTTTAATTTTAATTATATTTTAATGCATAAATTGACTCAGCGTATTCTACATTTCTAACAACTCAAATCTCTTATTCCAACCATTTTGCGAGGATTTCGAGTAAAATCGGTCTAAAATAATTAAATAAATGTCAAAAGGTCTCGAGGTAATTTGTCAGCATTTATAACTCCTGTCAGGACATTTAAATCTACCTAACGTAATTGAAGACACAATCAAATCTCAACCTGGAAGAAGCTAAGAAGTGTAACTACTACACGCAATCAAGAAGTCGGTTTCTTAAGTCGGTTGTCTGATTTTCTTGTAAGGTCTCTTCCAACAGAGCCTTATAAAACATAAATTAAATAGAGAAATGTTATTCTAACTAGTTAACCATTCATTATTCAACATAATTAAAAAAATTATATTCAACATCATAATAAACCCTATATTCAGCATACTCAACATGACAATAAACCACTTAAAACAACATAATGATGAGAATACATACCTCTAACTGATGCTACTGCAGTTCTCCAACTTTGTCTGATGCTCTGCCCAAAACTGACTAACCTCCCAGCCAGCTAGGAACATAGCCTTTCCGGCTCCCTAGCTCCAGGATTTCGTAAGGATTCCTGACCCCCGAGCCCAAAACTCCCAGCAACAAGTGCCCCCCTATAACAGTCTTACAACTAGCTTCTCCAGCCAAAAACCAGTAATACAGTGTTCCAATCTCCCAAAAATAAAAATGCCCAATATAGTCTCCAATATGAAAAATAATGCTCTCTCCCCCAAAGTCCAATAGTACCCCCCTCTCTCATTCACCGCCTTCTCCCTTCATTAAATTTCACCCACCTTATCCTTCCATTCAATTTCACCCACCTTATCCTTCCATTAAATGTCAACCACATTATCCCCTTTTCATTAATGGGTCATCTACGATTCAAAATAATAATTAAAAATTTATTAATATTTCCAACATTAAATTTAATAATTTATTAAACCAATATCCCATAAACCAATATTTAATTATGATAATTTAATTAATTAAACTAATATACATTCAACAAATATTTAATCGGGACAAATAATTAATTAATTAATTAAACTTAATATACTTTAAACAAATATTTAATTATGCCAATTAATTATTTAACTAGGGTTGTTACATACACCCACCCTTCAGGAAAATTCCTCTCGAAGTTTAAAGTATTTTATGATACAAGGGAAACGACACATGGTTCTCACATTCATATCCAATAAACAACGTTATCAGTAAATAAGCCAAGAAAACTCATACATACTAGTGTACATGTGCAAGAAATGCATGTGTAGCTAGTACATACAAATCTCGTGCATGTACTAATAACAATAACTATCACCTCTATAGTAATTTCTGTATGCATCCATTCCATTCAAGAAGACTATTCATTTTATAAAAGATAATAACCCAATCAAATGTTTGTGAAATCCTTTAATTACAATTATCTAGCTCAACAATGTTATTTAGACAATTGTAGTTTAGTTAAGTAATTATGAATATTCATATATACACATGTTCTTTTCAGAAGGAAAAACAATAAATTCCACCATAAGGAAAATCTCCATACACTCTCAACTATTTCTACTCATCTTTCCTCCCTAACTTACTTCCATCTTGCATTCCTATCCTTCCTCTGCCAGACTATCTTGGAGCGTCAACTATATTGACCTAACTCCAAATAGAACCCGCAAGCGGAAGTGTCACTATCTTGACCAAGCTTCCCCAACAGGCAGTTGGCAGTCATCATCACATGTCTAGGGGAGCGTGAGCTAACAGCGTCCTCCCATGACTCCAGGTTTCGGAGGATACATGGTGGGAAATGCCTCCACCCCTCCTAACAGGACTAGGGTCCACACCCTACAATGGAATATATAGTGGCACTGTGTTGCTAGGAGTTTTGTCATCGTTTATTTGGTTTTAGGCAGTCTCACCACCTGAAATCCTGCACTGGTCCACATATCATAGCATTGCATTCAAACCAATATAAGTTCACATACAAAGATTCATACCATATTGTTTCTCGGTCGGTGGTCATGACATCCACTTTTATTACCATTATCCCTTGGCTATTTCATAGCCCAATGACCTGCAGATTAGTCTGTAACACAAACTCATACATATCTACGCATTATCATCATGTAATTTCATACAACCATAATTTTAATTCGATATCCACGTACCAACAACTTTAACATCAAAGTTTTCAAGTTAGAAATAGATCTCATAATACCCCATAATTCAATTAACGTTACCCATTCATAGAATTATCATTTACATAATAGATTGCATCATATCCAACATCATTCAAATAACATTTAAACCTTCATAGGATTCACATTCACACAGTATATCACATCATATCCATCATCATCAATAACATTTAAACATTCATAGAATTTACATTCACATAGTAGATCACATCATATCCATCATCATCAATAACATTTAAACATTCATAAAGGTTCATATGTCTTAAAAGTTCAAGTGTATCATTTAATAGTTTCACTGTGAAAATAAAATAAAGGTGTTTAGGGCTCAGGTAATCTTAGCTGTCTAAGTCAAAAGGTGGCAGTACATACTCCCAACCTTCGAGAAACATATTCTCGAGGTGGTAAAAAAAGGTGAGGGATAATCTCGTCATAATGTCTGGGCATCCTCCCAAGTAGCAGATCCTGGACTAAACTTGTCCCACTGGACCTTAACTTGGTATACCAAACGGTTCTTGAGTTGTCCAACTCTACGGTCCAATATGCGTAATGGTTCTACCGTGAGGGTTCCCGCGTCCGATACCTGCAATTCCTTCCAATTTAGTTTATGTGATTCATCAATAACATAATGACGTAGAACAGATACATGCAAAACATTATGAGTTTTATGTAAGTGAGGTGGCAATACGAGACGATAGGCAATGGGTCCAATTTTCTCTTGGATTTTGAACGGTCTTATAAATCGAGATGACAACTTTGTCCCCTTCCCAAACTGAATGGTACTCTTATTAGGCCTGAAACGAATGAAAACATGATCTCCCACTTTATAACTTCGGTCAGTCCTCTGTGCATCCGAATAACGTTTCTGTCTATCCTGTGTTTCCTTTAGTCTCTGCCTAATCTGAATCACCTATTCCTCCATCTCTTGAATCAACTCTGGCCCAACTATTATTCGGTCTTCTAACCTCTCCCAACTCAGCGACGTTCTACATGGCCTTCCATATAGAGCTTTGTAGGGTGGCATTCCAATGGAGCTATGAAAATTGTTATTGTAGGAAAACTCTACCAAAGGTAGGTACTTCTCCCAATGGGTTTGATTATCCATAACATACATCATAAGCATGTCTTCCATAACCTGATTTACTCTCTCAGTTTTCCCATCAGTTTCTAGATGATAAGCAGTGCTTAAGTTCAATTGAGTCCTCAACGCTGACTGCAAACTTGTCCAAAACCTAGAAGTGAATCTGGAGTCCCTATTTGAAATGATCTTCTTAGGTATCCCGTGCAAACAGATGCCCTCACTTACAAACACGCGTGCCACATCAGTGACATCATAAGTGTCTCTAACTGGAATAAAATGAGCACTCTTGGTCAACTTATCAACTGTCACAAAGATGGCATTGTGTCTATGAGATGTGAGCGGCAACCCCACAACAAAATCCATAGAAATGATTTCCCACTTGGACATAGGAACATCACGTGGTTGTAGCAGGCCTATCCGGTGATGGTGGTTAGCTTTCACTTGTTGACACTCTAGGCACTTGGCGACGAAATGGACTACATCGTGCTTCATGCCTACTCAGAAGAATATCTTTCTCATGTCCGCATACATTTTCTTCACACCCGGATGCGCACAATAAAGTGCTCTATGGGCTTCCTTCAAGATGATGCTTCGAATATCCCCACCTTCAGGGATGTACATCCTTCCTCGATATCTCAATAGTCCATCTGCTTCCAGACTATATCCTTCATACTTTGGATCTAATTGCCTCCCACTCTGGAGGTTTGAGGTAACCTTTAAATACCAACTGTCTCCATGGAGTTGCGTCAACACACATTCCCTCAGATTGACTTTTAAGGGTACCAAGGAGAAGACACGTGGTCTCCTACTCAAGGCATCTATGACCACATTCTTTTTTCCCTTGATATATGAAATACCAAAATCATACTCACTCATGAACTCACTCCATCGCCTTTGCCTGGCATTCAGATCCCTTTGAGTGAAGAGGTGTTTTAAACTTTGATGGTCCGTTTTGAGCTCAAAGTTTCACCCAACTAGGTAGCGCCTCCAAAGTTTCAGACCTAGCATTACATCTGCCAACTCTAAATCATGAGTAGCGTAAAGTTCCTCGTGTTTCTTCAACTTCCTTGATGCATAAGCTATCACTCCTCCATCCTACATTAACACAACCCCCAACCCTTGCTTCGAGGCATCCATGCAGACTGTGAAGTCCTTTTCCATATATGACACTCGTAAAATTGGTGCACTAGTTAGTAACCTTTTAAGCTCGATGAATGCACTATCACATTCTTCTGTCCATTCATACCTGACCCCCTTGCGCTCCAAAGTGGTGATGGGTTTCGCTATTTTAGAGAACCCTTCCACAAATCTCCGATAATAACCTGCTATCCCCATGAAGCTTCTTACCTCATGAGCATTTTTTGGCACTAGCCATTCCATAGTGGCCTTTACCTTTTCTGGGTCCATGGAGATTCCTTCACTGGAAATGATATGACCTAAATAGTGGATTTCTTTCTGAAAGAAGGAGCACTTTGAAAACTTCCCATACAATTTGTTCTCTCTAAGGCAAGACAACACCACTCACAAGTGTTCCTCATGTTCTCTTTCATTCTTGGAATAGATGAGAATATCATCTAAAAAGACTTGTACAAAGTGGTCTAAGTACTTCTGGAATACACCATTCATAAGGCTCATGAACACTGTTGGCACATTGGTCAATCCAAAAGGTACTACGACGAACTCATAATGCCCAAATCGAGGTCGAAAGGAAGTTTTAGGAATATTTCCTTCCTTAATCCTTAACTGGTGATACCCTGATCGCAAATCAATCTTTGAGAATACTACTACTCCTTTCATCTGATCGAAGAGATCATCTATTCGTGGCATTGGGTACCTATTTTTCACTGTAGCATGGTTCAAGTCCCTGTAATCTATGCACAGTCATAAGGAACCATCCTTCTTCTTCACAAAGATTATTGGTGCACCCCATGGTGAGACACTGGGCCTTATTAGCCCTAAGTCGAGTAGCTCTTTCAACTGCATTTGCAACTCACAAATTTTTGGTGCTGTCATCCTATACAGAGTCTTGGAAATTGGTTCTGCACCAGGTTTTAGCTCAATAGTAAAATCAAGATCCCTCTCAGGAGGTAACCCTGACAACTCGCTCGGAAAAACATCTTTAAATTCTGGAAATACTGGGTACCGATGCAAGGAGGGCCCTTTCCTTTCACTCACTGCTTCCACTACATAAAGTCGACACCCTTGCCTCATGCACCATTTAACCTTCATAGTTGAGATAAAGCATAGAGACACCTTTCTCCGTACACTGTGGATCTCTACTGGCCTTCCTTCATCAACACAAAGCACCCTTTTTGCGAAATATTCTACCATAGCTCGATGAGCTTCTAACTAGTCCATTCCAATGATTAGGTCATACATCCCGAGAGCAGTGACATATACCTTCAACTTGGTAGTACACACTCCTAGGTCTACTAGATAATTATCAACGCTAGGTCCTACCGCTTGTTTTTCCCCCGAAGCCATCTCGACTTGTTTAAAGTCATCGTGCTTGTAGGCTACCAACCCACTCTTTTCTAATACAGATGGTGAAACGAAACTATCTATAGCACCATAATCAAATACAATTTTAACATTGATATGATTTAGCGTACCTGACAATTCCACCACCGTGGATTGATGTTATGCCTAGTGATTATTAATTGCTGCATAAATCTAGTGGCTACCACTTGCTCTTCCCATCGGGGCCTTTCCTTCTCTATGTATAAATATTGCTTGCAACTCTGGGCAGTCACGCTGGTAATGGGGTCCTCTACACCCCCAACACATAACAAAAGATGGAACCTGCACATTTCTCTGTGACGGTCTCTGAAATGAGTTCCTTCCTCTGGAACCCCTGCCCCTACTAGTTGCTCCCTAAGAAGGTCGTGGACCTGCCTGTGTCATTGGTGATGAACGGGATGTTGCACTCGTTGCCATTGAAATACCTGTGGCGACTGTCCTTGGTGTGACTCTATTACCATATGGAGATGGCTTGGAGCTCCCTCCCCTAGAGAATTTCCTAGGGGCCTTCCCAACGAATCCAGGACGATGCGGAAAGGTCGACCTCATACCTCCATTTAAGTTCATGTGTTCCTCAGCATAACGTGCATTTTCTACTGCTTCTGCTACCGAAGATGATTTCCACATCTGCACCATGGCCCTTATCTTAGGGTTTAACCCATAGACAAAACGTTCTGTCTGTCGTTGATCATTATCCATGTATGAAACATATTTTACCAATTCCATAAACCTGATCTCGTATTCTTCTACGGTCCTGTTTCTCTATACTAGAGCATGAAATGTTCCCACCTGTTGTTCCTCGTAGTAAGCTGGTAGATATTTCCTTCAGAACCTTTCCTCAAAAAGTTCCCAAGAGACATTGTCTGGGGTAAGGTGCAATTGCCTCTCCAGGTTGCCCCACCAATTCAAAGCATTGTCCCTTAACTGGAAGATCGCTATCTTCACCTTTGAAGTGGACACATGGTCCCTTAAGGCGAACCACCTTGTCATGCCTTCCAACCTTGCCTCTGCACGTTCACTAGAACGACCCCCGACAAACTCTGGGAGTTTGATCTTCTGCAGTTCTCTAGTGATGTCTTGAGGTGGAGGCCCTCCCCCTGAATCCCTTGACACTTCAGGATTACGCGTTCCAAATGGTGGGGGTTCCACTTCGATCCCTGCTGGCTGATGCCCCTTTAGAGTCTCATTTATGGCCTCCAAAGAGCACAGTATGAGAGCTAATTCAGGCGATGGTGGTGGTGGCGTTGGTGGTCCCTGCAACGATGCCCCTCTGCCTCGATTTTCTCTAGTCCTAACCATCCTATAATTGAATCTGCATCAACCAAGAGTTTGTCAGGGAGAGTCTAAGGCAAGTCACATTTGCGCAACTTAAACTTGAAAACAAAGGGTTAAGCCTAAGTTTTTTTTTTACTTGTCTATAAACAAACGTTACTCTTTTTAGGGGAAGTGGCTAGGTCAGGGTCGAAAGCCTCTAAGCTCGATGTTTTCGCCTAAGGAAACTACTGACTCTCTCACATGTGATCAACACATTTAACCTATCATTATTATCATGGTGCAACGATGTACGGTCTTTGGTGAAAGCTCTATACTCGATGGATAGGTGGCCAATTCAAAACTCGTCCGCTCCAACAAAGATTTAAAAAAAAAAATTGTATCCTAATGTCATGTTTTAACATAATTTATCATTAACACTAAATGCTTAGTTAATTAACCATTCTATTTATTAGTCACTAATAGACTACTTTAATTTTGTTTTAAGCAAAATTTAAATATATATAATCATAGCTTAAACTAAATTTTATTATTAACTTAAAGCTTAAACTTAATTTAAGCTTAAACCATGTTTTAAACTATTTTTTTTTTTTAACTACATAAGTTTTTTTTTTGAATTTTATTACATAATTAGAATTTAAACTAAATAAGAATTTAAAATTTAAATTTAATAATAAAAAAATAAAGTGATGAATATATATATAAACAATTTACAATAATAAAGAAAATAATAATAATAATAATAATAAAATAATCAAAA
>JASDQU011441985.1:23505-38301 GCA_032191745.1 Picea mariana | reverse complement strand
TCAAAACATAAGTTTAATAAAAAAAACATTGTTGTAGAAATAAGTAACTCATTATCATTCATTTCGTGTTTAAGAAACATACTGTTAAACAATTGTCAAATTGACATATCAAATTGTGATAAAAAAAAATTGAAAAATAGTCATTAGAAAGCTAACACAATTCTTCACAAGTTTTGTTTTTACTATAAAGTGAAATTCGAAATAAAAAAAATACTTTTATATGTCGGAAGTTGAATAACTTGTGAAAATACAGTTTTTTTTGTCATAAAACAAACAAAAGTGTAACCCACCTTCATGATTTCACCCATTACAATGTATGAGAGAACTTCTTGCTTCCAAGTACTTATATATAGCATCTTCAAAGTATTTATATATAACATATTAGCTCCCTTACCACTCATGACCACATTATTGTGAAACAAAACATCATATTTGATAACTAAGCATTGATAAATTACATAATTATAGTTTTGATAAATTACATAATTACATAATATTACATAATTATAGTTTTGATAAATTAAAAAACTAAAACAATTAAAGTTGTAGTTTTGATAAATTACATAATTACATAATATTACATAATCATAGTTTTGATAAATTAAAAAACTAAAACAATTAAAGTTGTTGTTGTTGTTGTTATAGTTTTAGTTTTTTCAATTTAAATTTAAAAATTTATATATTAAAATAAAATATTATTTTAATATTTTTAATCAATACAATTTGAGTGGGTTCAATGATTTAAAATATGTGTTTTCTCCTTAATTAAAAACATGTGTTTTCTTGTGAAAAAATCATGCACCTTCCTACTGAAAAGTTTCATATCTAACTTTAAAATTAGATTATTTTCATATCTAATCTTAAAATTGGATTATTATTATTAAATATAATGATAAACTCTAATTTTAATTTAAAAGATAAAAACCAACCTCTAACATATATTTTTTAACATTATAATAATTTATATTTTCTAACAATATAATAATTTAGATTTCAAACATCCTTATATAATTAAATTATATAATAATTTAGTTTTCACACATCCCTATAAGAATGAAGGAGTAGGTCTTATGTATGTAGAGTATAATTAAACAGCTAGTATAATAAAACAAGAAGGCCAAGATTGAATAGACAACTATTTGCAAGATGGGCGATTGGCCCTTGAAAAGGATATGGATGACTCGTTTCTTTCCATGAATTTGCCATTCATGTTTTAATATATATTTTTATTTTGTTGGCTGTCCATTTTGGGGGATTGGATGTAAGAAGGTGATTCACAAAAGGAATCGGAAATTCATTTTGTGAGGTGACTTTAATTTTAATTTAAAAGATAAAAATTAACCTTTCACATATATTTTTTAACATTATAATAATTTATATTTTCTAACCATATAATAATTTGGATTTCAAAAATCCCTATACAATTAAATTATATAATAATTTAGTTTTCACACATCCCTATAAGAATGAAGAATAGTAAGTCTCATGTATGTGGAGTATAATAAAATATATATTTTTTAACATTATAATAATTTATATTTTCTAACCATATAATAATTTAGATTTCAAACATCCCTATACAATTAAATTATATAATAATTTAGTTTTCACACATCCTTATAAGAATGAAGAAGAGTAGGTCTGATGTATGATGTATGTGGAGTATAATAAAACATATATTTTTTAACATTATAACAATTTATATTTTCTAACCATATAATAATTTAGATTTCAAACATCCCTATACAATTAAATTATATAATAATTTAGTTTTCACACACCCCTATAAGAATGAAGAAGAGTAGGTCTGATGTATGATGTATGTGGAGTATAATAAAACATATATTTTTTAACATTATAAGAATTTATATTTTCTAACTATTACTTATGATAATCCCATAATTGTTAGGGAGGCGGTGGTTTAAAGGATAGTAAACTCTGGAAGAAGGCTATGGTTGAAGAAATCATTTCCTTGGATAAGAATGAGTCTTGGGATCTAGTTGAGTTTCCACCTGGAAGAATACCCATTGGTGGAAAATGGGTGTTTAACAAGAAGTTGAATGCATAAGGTAAAGTGGAGAAACACAAATCTTCATTAGTAGAAAAGGGATATTCCCATGTAGAGGGAATTGATTTTGGTGAATTTTTTCTCTTGTTGCTAAATTAACTAGTATTCGATTTTTTTTTTTCTATTGGTGTTTCTTTTGATATTGAAGTAGAGTGGAAGGATGTAAAGACAACATTCCTACATGGGGATCCTGAAGAAGAAATCTACATGAAACAACTAGAAAGTTTTGCAGTGAAGGGAAAGAAAGAGCTACTTTGCAAGTTGAAAAAGTCCCTATATGGATTAAAACAATCTTAAAGAATGTGGTATCAAAAGTTTCATACTTATATAGAGAGACTTGGTTTCTCAAGAATCAAAGTTGATCACTACATGTATTCCAATCTAGTTGGTGATCATTTTATTTATGTGGTATTGTATGTTGATGACATGTTGTTGATTGGAAACAACAAGGAAATCAAGGATGTCAAAACCCAATTGTCTTCTAAATTTGATATGAAAGATCTCAGTGTTGCAATTGTATTTTGGGCATGGAAATTAAAAGAGATTAGGAAAATAGGAAAATCTCATTGAATATAGAAAATATGTTGAGACAGTATTTCAGAGGTTTAATATGCAGGAATGTCAATTGGTCAAGATCCTTATTCTTGTAGGTGTAAATTTATCTACAAATCAGTGTCTTAAGACACAGAAAGAGGAAGGGGACATGTCATGTGTTCCCTATGTTAGTGTTGGTGGTAGTTTGATGGATGTAATGGTCTATACTAAACCAAGTATGTGTCAAAACTGATGAAGGAGCATTGGGCAACTGTAAAGAGTGTTTTCATGTATTTGTGTGGAACTACAAATTATGCAATCTGCTACCAAAGAAGACCTAGATCAAACAACGTGTTAGATGTACATGGATTTGTTGACGTAGATTGGGTTGGAGATCTATATCACAAAATATATACAAGTGGGTATGTTTTTAGCCTATTTGGAGGAAAAATAAGTGGGATGAGCGAGAGGCGGGCTATAGTTGCACTCTCAACTACTGAAATTGAATACATGGCGGTCACTTATGCAAGTAAGGAGGCTATATGGTTACAGAGATTATGTTTAGGTATTTGGCTTCTTCAAAAAACTATAAGGTTACATTGTGATAGTCAAAATGCAATATTTATGGTAAAGATCCTTGCTTATCATTTTAAAATGTAGCATATTAATATTCTATACCACTTTGTGAAAAACATGGTTGAATACAAGAAGGTGTTGCTGGTGAAGGTTAACACTTTGAAGAATTTTGCAAAATCATTGATGAACTCTATTAGTACTAAGAATTTCTCTTGGTGTATAGAAGCAATGGGCATTGTTTCCATTAACTATTGATCTTGTAAAACCTAGGCCCATGTTTGTCAAGAAAACAACAAGTGGGAGAATGTTGGGAATGTGTTATGTTATTTGCATGGATTTTGGGTTTGGGTAGAATTGTTGAATAAGTGTTATAGTATTTGCATAGCGCACATGGTGGGGGGTGGCTAAGCCCCCCCTGTTCAAGGTTCGAGGGTGGGAGCCCCTAACCAAAAATTTAGGGTTATTTTTGGTCTGTTTTTTAGCCTGTTTTGTGGTTTTCAACCAATGGTTTTTCGACCCATTGTAATCTAATCCCAGTTAAGGGAATATGGTTGTAATCTAATTTGAGTTAAAAAATTAGGGCTTTGGATGTCGTGGAATACCTAAATATTGTATTATGAATGGTGAATTTAATATAATGAAGAAGATAGAGGTGTGGCTCTAAGGTTTGTTGGTTTTCCTAGTTAAGAGCTTCCAGGGTAAATCTTTGTGTATTATGTGAGTGGCATTATTTTTCTTTCTATTTTGTTTAAGAATCTGTGTGCATTATTTAACTTCAAAGATTTAAAACTTACAAGAGTGTTCCAAATTATTTTAATACATTTGATACAATTCTAGTTTTTAGGATGAGAAACAATCATAATGAATTAAGCTTTATGCATCCTCATTTTCATAGCTCCCTAAGAAATAGAGAAATATATATATATATATGGTTTAATAAATTTTCCTCCCCATAACCCAATTTAGTTGAGTCCCATGGCCCATACATCCTTTTGAGAATGCATTTCTCTGCCTTTCAAAAATTAGACCAGGTGAAACAAAACTCATGAGACTTCTTCCTTCTAAATTTATTTTGGCCATATAACCCTAGCTTGGCCTTGAGGGTATTCTAGGTTGATTTCTCACCATAGGTCATTAAAACTAGCAATGTGCCTTTGTTATCTTCATATGTTCCCTCCATATTGAAATCCCCATATACAATACATTGGGATTATCGGAGCTTGTGAACCATCCAATGCCTCAAAAGAACCCTTTTTGCTTTTATAGGAGTGACGCTTGCACTCCCACTTTATATTGACATTGATGTACTTAGTAGTGTCATTATGCTATCCATTGTCATTCATTGGACATCAATAACTTTATCTTATCTTTAGCATCTTTAGATGCATAATAATTGGTTAGGACCAACAAGCATCCATCTATGCTCGAAATAATTCAATACAATCGTTGCAAGGGATTAGTCCACTAATCCATTACAAGAGGAGATTGTTGAGGTGAACCTAGGGTTTCCACCCCACCCTTATCCTTTTCATGACCAAAGATAAACACAATGACATCGATCAAAAGAAAATTTAAATAATTTTTAACATTAATCCACATATTATTTTTTTGTGGAAACACAAAATCTTGAGACTCTAAAGCATGGTCCTAATATTTCCATTTGTACTTTTCTATGGGTTTGTTGAGGCCCTTCACTTCCTCTAATGATACTTGTTACACGTTAATTTTCCCTATATTGTTTTGCCAGAAGTGGATCATCATATTAGTAGATTATGTACCTTATTGTATCATGATGAGCCTAAAGTGTGGTTGCATTTGCACTCATGTATTGTATTGGACCATGCTTAGATGTTCTATGTATTGGTGGGGGGCCTATGTAGTATCTCCAAACCCCATGTGGTCGGTCATGGTCCGTTCTTTTATTCCCCATTTCAAGATAGACTTTGATCTTATGGTTACAATCAATTTCCCCTTGATGTTGGTAACTCTTAATCATGTTGGTAATTTATGATCTAGGCTGGTATGTAACCATCTTAGGGTGGATCTACTAGAACACATGATCTAGGGGAGCTTCTAGTCTCTCTTACCCCTTTGTATATGATGTAAAAAAATTTCTCTTTGTGAATGTTGTTACACCTATGTATAACACAATTACTTTTTTCCTAAGCATGGATCGCTATCTTATGTATTCATCACACTTTGGCAATCTACTATAACAAATGATTATGCAAATGCTCACTTGGTTTCATGTCTCTCAAGGAAGTGTCATGGTTCTCAAGGTAGTACACATATCCTGAGGCATTGGTCACATCCTCCAGGGCATATTTGGTCTAATATTGCATACATGGACATCATCTACACATGCCACGTTGAACATTCCTAAGCACCCTCTTTTTTCATCTCTTTTGGAGATGTTCCTTACATGATTTGAAGGCCGACCCACACTTGTAGGTTTTATGATAGCCATGAGGGTGATTTTCATGATGACTTGACTTGGAGAGGAATCTTCCTTTCCTTGTGGAGAATATTTACTTAATTTGAGTGCTTTTTCACACCTTGGAGACACCTTGTTCACACCTTGATTGGAGAATATTTACTTGATTTGAGATACCTTTTGAGTGCTTGGAGGAGAGAGATGTTGGTACCTTGCTTGCTTTGGATGATACTTCACCATGTTTTAAGGCTTGCACATCACTCTTTCTTTGGAACGTTGGCCTCAAACACAAAATCATCCCCTTTCTTTGCAAGATGTCCCTATCTCATGAGGGTTTTTTGTACATGTGGCATCATTTGATTATGTATTGACTTAGTCTCCTTTATTGTGTGGATGAAAAGTCTTATTTCTTAGTATCCTAGGCTAATTTTAGGGATAAAGAATTAATAAAGAATGGGAATGATGTTGAAGCCTCCTCTATAAATAAAAACACTCCTCTCATTCCAAATTGTTGTGAATTGCTAGATATAATTTGTGACTACGATTAATAAAAGATCTTATTGTTGAGGTTTTGATGTCGATTATTGGAGCTTTCTCTTTCTTGGTGTATTAAATATTTGTTATGGTGATTCAAGACTTCTACTAGATTTCAATATCAATCTATTTAAGGAGTTAATTAACTACTTGGAGAGGAGATGATTTAGGGTTTGTTCCTTCCTTCTTATCTTGTTAACTTGAGTAAGTGCTCAATCTCTTGTCATGTTTTTCCTTTGGTTCCTTGGAAAGGGGTTTTAGTATTTTGTTCAATTTATAATTGATCTTGTTGGTGAAGTTTTTTTCCCTTGGAGGAACCCCTTCTTGTAGGGCCTTGGTCCTCTTAGCTTATCTTGATTAGGTTGGAGATTATTCTACCCTTAGGGTTCTAATCTCTTACCTTGGTCCTTAAGATAGAAGCGACCAATTCTTACAGAGGCATACTTCTTGACCCCATGATCCTTAATTGGATTTTAAAAAGGCACTAGTCTTATATCCAACAACCAACCAAAAAACCCTAAAAATTAAAACTTTTTAATTTTTTGTTGTTTATAAAGAAATCTAATGGTGAAAAATCAAAGAAAATTATTTATTTATATTTTATTCATTGTCTAGTGTAAATTTAATAGATTATTTCGTTTCCTAGACAAATTATCCTAAGGTTTACGTTTAATTGTTGATCTCTAACCCTAAGGAGGAAAATTGGCCCTATTGTATTCAGATTTAAGTTGTTTTCTAACATTTTGTGTGCTGATTTAAGGTGACTCTCAAATCTGGAAATTAAATTGCAGCATTAAAAATCAGATTTGATGAAACCCTAAGTCCAAGTTTTGGTGCTTAAAGGTGTTTTCTTTCTCATTCATAGCCTCTATTTCATTTCTAGATTGTTTTCCTCAAGGAGGGGCACTACTAATGAGGTGTGTTTCTTGGTAAGTGTGCCCTTGTGTTCTATATCAATTAGCTTAGATTGAAAGTGTCCCTGGTTTCCTCCCAAGTGAGGAAATGTAGTGGGAAGTGGAAAGGTTTAGAAGCAATGGCATGCAATGCTAAGTGTTGAACTATATAGAGAGGTGGATCTATCCATCCAAAAATGTCAGGAAGTGGTAAGGTTGTAACAAGGTCAACACCAAGATAGAATACTTGTACTAGAGCAAGTAAACTATGCAAGTGGAGAGAGGAAACAATTGAATCATAGATATCATTATTTTCATTGTTGAGAGCACTAGGGAAAGAAGGGCATTAGGTAGAGGGATGGAGAGAGAGGAAACAAAGAGCTTAGGCATGGGGATAATTTGAGAGTCATGAATATGAGCTAGGGTGTAAGGATGAGGATGAGATTGTATCGGTTGGGAGATATAGAAGAGTGATAGAGCCACTAATTGTGGTGTGTGGATGTGAGGGAAAATTGAGAGAGAAAGGTATGTGTGTACGCTAACTTGTTGGGTTGTGGAAGCACATGGTAGAGATATGGTAGCAAAGGTGAGCTCATAGGATTTGCCATATTTAAAGAGGTGATAGGTATTGAAGTGGGTGTTGTATAAATCTTTTCAGTGTTACTAATATAGGATGCCTAGGAATAAATTAGAATAGTCAAGGGGAGAGATGTTGCATTCAACTATATCATGGAAAGGTCATGGTAAAGGTGATTGTATAACATTTAATAATGAGTAGATGAGGGATGTCTTGTTGAAAACAACCTAGTTGATAAGGATAGGGGTGTCGGGTAGTGGGAAGTTAAAGATGCATGACAAAAGTATGTAAATGAGGTTCTTTTAACTTCCATTTTCAAGGATGATGGTGTGAGTTGATATTTAACCTGACAATTGTGAGTAAAAAGGAGATTTAAATGTGGTGCAACATGTTCTTTGGTAATTAAAAGTAAAGATGGATATACTATAGTAGGGTTTGGCAGATGAACTATCTAGAGTTGAGGAGAAGGATAAGGGGATAGAGGCACCTTGGAATAGTCAATGTCTTGTTCATCAATGTACAGGGCTTTCGATGTGGCTTCATGTTGTAAGAATTTGCAATCTACAACATCATGGTTATAAGTTTTTTCATAGTGGCACCATAGTGGAGGAAAATAAGAGGTGGTGTAACTGTTAGGGATATTAGAAGGATGTGTCGAAGGAGGTATGTAAGGGTCATGAATAGTTGTGGGATTATCACTAGGGTTTGGGTGAGGGTTAGAGTTAGGGTTATGAAAGAGAATAGAGTAAGGTTGCTTGTCTAATTTGTGTTATGTAGTAAGGGCATGGAGAAAAGTTTGTTCTAAGGTGGTGTGCTCAAAATATTAGAATAAAAGGTGTGTTAATTTCATCGTAGAAAATATCTCAATATTTTCACCCCACCATAGGCACAAATGCCACCCCCGAGTACCTTAACGTTGACAGACAAAATAATTCTAGAAGCAAACCATAGAGCCAATAGCCAACCAAGGTAGCATACCTCTCTCCAGAGCTAGCGTACCAAGAAGAAATTCCAAACCATAACCAAGCAGAAAGTCCAACCATAACCAAAGACCAAGTCACCACTGCAACAACTACAGCTCTCCTCCAGTCATGCACACCACTTGTCCTTATGAAATTCTGAGAGTGAGTGTGTAAAATGAGCTCTAGCGCCCTCTTGTTTATAGTCCTCCAAGTGACCTAACTGGGTCAACTTCTACTTCTAGAGGATAATAATTTAATGTAAATTGTTATCTTTTTTTTTTAATAAAACAGTGTTATTTCCTCATAAAATAGTTGTGATTGTACATGTCAAATCATGTTCTAAGGCCTGCCACTTGTTCCTCCAAACTAGTGGAAACTGAAACAGATGGCACCCTATTGTTCTGGTTGGTAAAAAAGAAAACGTTGTCACATGTTCTATCAAACATTTGAAAACAAGAATAGGTGGCATAAGAGTATTGAGACAAAGCTATTTGAACATGCAACAAGAAGTCTGAATAAGACATGGCCATAAAATTTGGATAGAGCACAAAACAGAAAAACTAAACACGAGTACAAAAAATTCCCTGTGTTTTTGCAGAGGTGGTGCAGAGAGCCTAAGAGATTTAAACATTAAAAGAGCTATTAAAACCCGCTATCGTGAGTGTCGTTGTTAGGAGTGAATATGTAAGGTTGTGCACAGTTTGGGCAACGCTGCTAACTTTGTGTGCACGAGAATGCATCAAATAGGATGTCAAGTCTGTTGTTGAAAAGAGTGTGTATGTGGAGTTGCTCCATCATGTCCCTCTGCGTCTCGAAGATGAGCTCCAGATGTTCTAGCGCTAGGAAGCAATGTGAGTACGAATGTCGGGCCATGGCTAAGGTGGGCGGTGGAGGCTCAACTGGATGGTCAGCTAAAGGAATTTCTTCTTGGATTATATAAGTTTCCCCTGCCAAGGCATCTCCTGTAGCAGTTGCAAGGAGATTGGTGTTGGGATGGTCTTGGGGGTTCGGAGCTATTTAGAGTAGGGTCCGACAACACCGTAATTGGTTCCTCTAGAATTTCCTCATCTACATAGGCCATTGGAGGCAAATTTGGCTCCTTATTCCCTCGAATCAATGTGGTCGAAAAAGACTAGGAAAGCTTGTGAAGGTGTCTCTGCCTGAATGCATAGTAATACCAGGAAGGACCCCTCTTGGGCTTTCCTTGCTCTCAGGGCATGGAAAATAAGGAAAACTAGGCGGAACTTAGCAGAAGAGCATGTAGAGCTGGGAGATTGAACGGAACAAAGCACAAATGCAAAAACTGAGCCGACTGGAATGAGCCATAACAAACCGGATGAAATGGAGGAGCATTAGTGGTGTTGAGGTGACCTTTCTCATGCCTCCCATACCCATCATAACCCATCCGCCATGGTGCACTAAGAGCTCCATTAAACCTACACGAGGGAATTATCCAACTTGCCCAAGAACGCGATGAATTATGTCCTCCATCCAAGAATTAAAGGCGTAGGTGGCGACATGCCTCATAAATGACTTGGGTTGCATGTTATCTATGTGGCACCCCATCGAGGGGGTGGGGGATTTTCTTCGGGATATATCCATACATTGGCGTAGTAATGGGGGGGTGTGTGGAGATTCGAGCATCCAATTGAACCATCTCCTCCTTTGAGGCTACTCCCTCATTAGCTAGGTGATATGTTATCTTGTTTGATTCTCTTTTCACATGTGAGGGGATTAAAGTGAGGTTGGGTTGAAGGAGGGATCTGAAGTCCTTCAGTAGTCCTAGAAGTCTTCAACTAGGGGAAACTTTCGAGGGCTGAGAGCCATGGATGATTTTTAATACAAGATGGATTATCACCTAGGAGTCCCCTTCCACTATGATATGATGGATGTTCTAATTGATTGCTAGTTTGATTCACTTAATGAGTTTCCACAGTTCTGCTGCATTTTTTGTGTTGAGCCCCAGGTAACCTATTGTGATGTGTAGAATACTTCTCGCACTATCTCAGAGAACTGCCCCAAAACCAACTGGCCTAGGATTTCCCTTCAAGGAGCACAAGTTGATTTGAGTGATTGTATTACCTCATGCACAAGGATTACACTATCCATGATTTGGCATCCCTCCACATTGTCGGATTGTTCCTTGGAGATGATGAAGGGCAGCACCAGTTTGAGTCGTAGAGATATTACCTTTTTGATGGTTTTGTAGATTACATTATAGAGGGAAATGGGTCAGAACTTATTTGGATGGGTTACCCTCTCTTCCTTTGGGATTAATGTGAGGAAAGTGGCATTGAAGGTTGAGAGGACTTGTCCAAATGTTCTAGATTCCTCTACTACTTGCCAGACTTTTTCCCTGATCACCGACCAACAATAGTGAAAAAAAATTGTTGTAAATCCATCTGGCCCATGGTGAAATCCTCTTTCTCTGGGCTAAAACGATCTCTCCAGAATCTAAGGAAGAGGCCTACAAAGTTGTAGAAATATGGTCAATTGTCGAAGATCTGGTCCTTATGCTCAACGTTGTAGAGGATGATCGTGAAGAACCCCTTGGAGCTGAGTTGGACTTCATAGTCCCCCTTTGGGTTCCACCAAGCTTTGATCCATCACGTGAGGTCCCTTTCTGGAGGTTAGAGACACAAAAATTTCCCTATTAGGGCATGCTCTTTCATGAAATGGGTGTGTTCCCTGACCCTGGTCGAGTTGATGGTATACTTGGGAGGTTTATCAGATTGGGGGATGCATTTTTCTGGTTCCCATCCTCGAGACACATTTGGATGAGACATACTCGTCTCTACCTCCATCTCTTTGCTGAAACCTTGTTCTTTGGCGAGGAATTTTTCCCGCAGATGGGGCGACGGCTCAAATGTCGGTCGCTTGGCTCTTGTCCCTTCTCTATCATTCGCGGATACATTTCTGTATGAGGAGGGTTGCACCCCCCCTCTTGATTCATTGCCAGAGATCAGACGCTTCAGCTGAGTGGTAGTCTGCAAGTCAAGGTACGACAACTCCGTCTGTAGAAGTTGGGATTAGCCGCATGTAGAGCGGAAGCTAGGGTTTTCTCAACTCTCATATTATACTTTAATGTTCCATGTAAATTATTATCTTGATATGACTTGTCTTCTAAGGTTATTTCCTAACCTTCTAGGGTTTCTATTGCTTCCCAGAATATTCTAGACTCATTAAATGTTACATGTAGAGGTTACTACCTCCAACAACTACCATAATATCAACACTCCCTCCTAGCTAGGGAGGTATTAAAGGCAATGGTATTGAGCACAAACAGAACATTCAATCATTAGCATCATTATTGCCACATAGGATATCTCATGATCACGTAGATCAACTTACGAGCAACATTACCACTATCAGTACCATCTGATAACATCAACTGCATCATCTCTCGAGGCCATACTCCATCTGAGTAATCAAGCATGATGTTGAGTAAGTCACTCACTCAACATAATGATACAAGAACCATTCTTCTAATCCATACATACGTCCTAGAAGAATAGTTGTCCCAACAGATGTTGAAATCCCTACAATGGGCTACAAGGATCATTCTTCTAATCTAGACCTACGTCCTAGAAGAATGTCACTCCTCCCAGATGTTGAAAGCCACACTATGGTCTATAGAGACCATTCCTACAGGAATGTTAGTCACAGACTATTTTCTAATCGGGTCATATGTACCATAGAGATTAATCTCTACCCATATGCCTTAGAAAATATCTATCCTGTATCAACCACCCTAATCGGGACGTCTTGTCCTTAGGAGGCAGACTACTCAACCTGATCGGTCCAATAATTGTGCCTCAAGAAAAATACCAATCCATGATACGTCAGAAATCTGTCAACCTGGACCATTCTCCATAGGGAGAATGTTTGTCCACCAACAATATGACTATCCATCTAGTTGGCAATCATCTCTAGCAGTAGTGGTAGTCTCCATGGAAATTAGATAGTAGCATACAACTTCTAAAATTCCATCCAATAGAACACAATTGTGTCTATTCATAGTAGTATATGACTACTATCTAGTCATACACAACCACTCCAAGTAGCACACGACTACTAGCCAGTGACACATAGTCACTACAAGTGGATCACATCCACCACAATAGCATACAACTATTTTCCAGAGACAAACAATCTCCACAACAATCATATCATCTAATATCAACCTGCATCAATAATGTCATGATATAAACTCAGTCATCTAGTCCATTCTTCCACTCACATCTGTGAGATCTAGAACAACATTTGCCCTTAGAATGTTAAACATCAGCCATGGGTTGTATGGACTATTCTTCCCAAGCATAGAAGAATAAATGTCCTTGATTGTTGAACTTGGACCATTCAACCTAACTAGGCCATTCTTTTGGCAGGATTCATAGTGAAATCTGGAGAATGAGTTTGCCCTAGGGGATGATTGTTCATGATTGTTGAACCTGAACCATTCAACCTAACTGGGCCATTCTTCTAGCATGATTCACAATGCAACCTGGAGAGAATGAGTCTTCCCTAGGGAATGACTGTCTGGACCATTTCCTATGGAAATGATTGTCCTGCACCAAACTCCTACATTAGACCATTCTTAGAAACTGCTCAAAGTTGTGAACTTCTAAAGAATGACTGCCCGGAGAGACAGACCATTCTTCTTGACCACTTCTCAGAGTGACTGCTAAGGAGAATGATTGTCCTATACCATTCCCCCACACTGGCCACAAGGGGAATTGTTGTCTATGGTACATTATCAATTTGTCAGACCATGACTGTTCACTCTAGACCATTGTCCAAACTAGAAAATGATTGTCCATAAAAGATCTTGGACCACTTTCTGGACAACAAAGTGACTGCCCAACCTGGACCATTTTCCAAACTGGAAAATGACTGTTTATATATCAATAACATATCAGTGCTCCCTCCCAACCTAGGGAGTAATCACTTCCTTTTCCAATAAGGAAGTCATCTCCACGAGTCTCAGCTTGTCCTTTAAGTATGCAAACTTTTCATCTTGTACAGAGGGTTTACCAAAAATATTTTCTATCTTCTCATTAGTGGAGATATAGTACTTGATCTCAATGTGCTTCGACCTATCATGGAACAACGGGTTCTTTGAGAGCTTCACACAACTTTGGTTATCACAATATATCATGGTTGAATCCAACACCTGATCAAACAGTATAGAAACTAGCTTATAGAGCTACACTTATTTCGTACAAGCATCACAAGCTACAATATACTCTGCTTCTACAGTGTTGAGTGAAATAGACCTATGTTTCTTGCTAGGCCATGATATCGTGGCAAATCTCAAACTGAAACATATCCATAAAGAATTTCTTTTGTTATCTGTGTAGAAATTTAATGACAAAATCAGCATGCACAAATTTTGTCATACACTTAGTAACCTAGAGATAACTATCATCTATGAACTCTGAAATGTATAAGCCCACATTCAGAAAATATTATGAGCATAAATACACATTGCCAAGCACTTTTGCAGTGGAATAAACACAATGAACAAAACTTACACATCCATGCAATACTCATAAATTCATGCAACCAGCCAGGGAAAACCCCAATGTGGGGAAACCCAAAGAGAGAGAGAGAGAGATTTATTAGCTTCAGGAAAGTTATATCAGCAACAACATACAATTTCCAGCAAGGGAAAAACTCACTTACAACACCCAAAACAGTCCCCAATTTTTTGCCTAGAGAATTGTGCCAAAACTGTACTATTGTACAAGCTCCCTTGACTATACACCACCTCGAAATACATGCCCACAGTCAGTTGTACAGAAAAAATTGTATGACCTCTTCAGCGACAAGAAGCACTTCAATCAGCCTCAAATTTTTGTGCCCAAAAACAGCCTCGAAAACTGTTGCTTCTTCCTTGTTGTACGGATCCATGCAGCAATGTATTCTACTTCCGTTGTACTGAGAGCAATGCTAGATTGCTTCCTACTCTACCACGAGATCATGGTTGATCCCAAACTGAAACAACATTCTGAAATGCTTTTCCTATCAGAAACACTTCCTACCCAATCTGCATCAGTATATCCACTCAATGTGAAATCATGATCTCCATTATAGCTGAGACCACAATCTATTGTACCCTTAAGGTACCTCATCACATGTTTTGCAGCTACTAGGTGAACATGTTTGGGTTCTACCAGAAACTGACTCAAGGTGTTCACGGCAAAACAAATGTTTGG
>JASDQU011441985.1:9040-21628 GCA_032191745.1 Picea mariana | reverse complement strand
TCATCTTTCACTTGAGCTACCCGAGTAAGATAAGAAGACACACTCTCCCCCTTACCCATCTTGGTATCATGCAGTTTATCCTTCAAGTCCATCTTCTGATTTTCATTCTTCACCTTGTACAAGTTTTTAAGTGCATCCCACATCTCTTTGGTTGTTTTCTTCTTAGCCAAGTGAGGAATAAAGTGGTCCTTCACCCCATAAAGAATAAGCATCTAAGATTTGGCCTCCTTCACCTCATGTAAATCCAAATCTATAGGGTCTGCTGATGGAACAACAACTATGGTGCTGACAAAGCTCCAATTTTTTTTCTCCCTGAGAATAGTCGACATCCTAACTTTCCATTGCAAATAGTTGGAAAGCCCATCCAACCGGTTCTCATACCTGATGANTACATGTCACTCATACTCCTTCCACTGGCCATCACTCTAGCTTAGCTATTGTTCAACTGTGTTTTGCTGTCGTTAAGCTCCGATTTTCAAGCAGAGGAAGAACCGCTCGACCAAGCTCATGTTTTTAAGGTTTTCTTGGTTACAGGTATGTCTTTTCACCATCCATGAATCTGCTCTGGTTATGAAATAGATATTGGCTCGGGATGTATGGGTGTGTGCTTTCCTTGATACTAGAAACTATATAAACTTATGGTTTTCTCTGGAATGGTTGTTGTGTGGTTTTCATTACGATGATGGTTGAAGTCACAGTTTCATTTATCTTTCTAAGTGTTAGAAGCCATGAAGGCTCTCTGTCGTCCTTATTGGTTTTGGTTGAAGGGTTTCTTTCGGTCCAAATTAGCTAGTTGTCTCCAAATTTTCTTTTTTGTGTCACCATACCCAGTCATTTTTCTATTATGGGGTTGTTGGGTTTGAACCACCTTGTGTCACTACATATCCTTTCACCTAGGTTTCGGTTCATTCATGCTATTGATGTTTGCGCAGTGGGTTATGATGGCTATTTTGCCAAGGGGATTTCTTAAGGTTGATTTCTGTTTCTCGGCTCTGTTTTATCTCAACATGGTTAATTGGTTAGTTGGGAAAACCACAAGGGTTATACCCTGCGTGTTCTCAGTGTTATTACAGGACCAAAATCAAGCCTTGCTCCTATGTTCATAGTCTCTCCTATCCCACCCTGTTTGCGAAGTTATTGGTGGTATGCCCCGTGTGTCCACCGTATGATCTTGGGGGTTCTCACCCGGTGTTGGGGGTTGACTCCAGTCTCCCTGTGTTGGTCCACAGAGCGAACCCTTGATTTCTCAAAGCCTGGTTTTTTATAAAGGGAACCGTTATGTCCTATCGGGTATACTGTTGATTGTTATGAGTTGGTGGTGTATCGTTGATAGTGTTCGATTGTTGGCTCGTCTTTATTGATTATGTTGATAGTGGTGTTGGTTATGGGTATTTAGTCACTACATTGGTTATTATAAAGATTGAATTGATAAGCTCAACATGGTTAATTGGTTGATTGGAGAAATGGGATTGAATACACAGTCGATGTCTCTTACATTGTAATTATTGAATTGTTAACCCAACATTAGTTTATAATTGATTAAGTCACAATGATGCTTCGTGCATGGTGCATTGGTATGTGTGGGCTTCCTACGATATGTCAGGTTGAGTTGATCATTGTTGTGACTATATGTTTTAAATTTCCAAATGGGAGTATTGCAATCATGATAGTGTGGTGTGGTTGTCCACTGTGTATGCTATGTATATTGTTTGATTATGCCATCAGAGATGGGCACGGGTTTTATAGCAATATGGTTTTGTTGCAGTTTGATTGAATTGAGAAATATATTTAGGCATATTGTCGTTGTTTCCTTGTATTGGATTGATAGTTCAACATCATTTGATGTTTAGATCCGAAGTAAATAGACATGTACAGTCACAGTAATGCTCTTGCGTTTTGTTGAATGGTCTTTGTATCCTACAACATCATATAAGTCGAAGTAGTGATTGTTGTGCGTTTAAATGGCGAGTCAAGGTTATTTCATTTTGATATATTGATGATTGTTTGTTGCTTGTACACTGTGTATAGTTGATGGATATCATGCATTATATCAAAGATGAGCACAGATTTTGTGACAGTGTGGTCCCATTACAACTTAATTGATAAATGGAATTGAAGAATAAAATTGAGCATGATTTTTGTGTCTATGTTTGATGAGTGAAATAATTCATGGACAGTGGTTGATGTGTTGATGTTGAACAGGGTGGAATTAGGTGACTGTGTGTTCATTTGGGAATTTTTTTAAAACATTAAATGGATAAATGAGAAGAAACAAAACTCTTTTACAGGTTGTTGTGGAATGCATATTATCTTGTCTTGGTGACATTGTTTTAAAGATTTGGTTGCGAACAGTAAGCAAGTTGATACACATAATTGATTGAATTATACACATTAGTTGTTTAATTGAGCACAATGATTATTTGGTTGATATTGGACCTTTTGTGTTTGATATATAATGGTTTTACGAATTACTTAATTAATTTTATGAACAATATCCACTCTCTTTCCCTGCCATTATTTCACTTTTCGCTAATTACAATCCTCCCGCCCTCCCATATCCATTTTTCACTCCCTGTTCCTAAAATTTAATTACAGTTAAGAGAATTATGTATTGTAACGGTTTGAAATCATAGTTGCTTGGATGGATTACAGTAGCATGTTCCTTGGTTTACATTACAGTTGATTATGTGTTGTCTGTGAGCAGTAACATGTTCTTTTCCCCTTCATTTTAACATTTTTTCGCTCAATACAAACCCCTCGCACATCCTAGAATCTTTTGTTCACCTCCTGCTCATTGACAACAAGTAAGCAATTTGTATGGATTGGATTGCATGAGCCTGATATGTTGCTGAGCCAAAATTTATTTCATATTTTTAAGGAGTTGTCATGTATGGTTGTTAAAAGAACTATTTGTTAATCAATCATGCATGCAGGAATGAGATTTTTCAGCCATGGCAGAGGTAACCGAGGAAGAGGAAATTGGAATAGGGGCCCTAGAAGGCCTAGATTCTCCATTCACTTTGATGCTGACTCACAAGAGTTAGGCCAACTTTTTCAAGCTGAATTTTTCAATTGGATTGGGCAAGGAGTGGTCCAACCTAGGCTTGAAAGGCCTCCCTTCCAAGATCCACAAGCCCCTGGTATTCTCGTATCCCCTCATGTCTCATTGCAACTAGAGGTTCCCAAAAATGATAGATGGCAAGATATTGTCCACCCAGCAGTCTCCCAACATCGTGGCTGGCCCAATTTGTCATTACCTGCTCCCCCTCCTACCAATCAGATTGTCCAAGTTGCCCCTGCCCACTCACCAGTTCAGTCCTCTCATGCTAGCAAAAGGTTGAAAATCGAGGCCCACCATGCCCCTGACAAAGGAAAAGCCATTGTTGCCCCTTCTTCACCCTCCAATGTCTCTGATAAATAAGTGTCCTCCTAGATGCATTTGAGGGACAATTGTTCTCATGTGATCAACGAAATTAGGCCTAAAGGCTCAGTACAACCAAAGGCAAATTCAGAGAAATCAAAGGGTGACAGTAGCAACCAAGGAAATATTGCATCTTAGAGTGGAAAATATGGTTTTTGAGTTTTATTTTATTTATTGTTGATGACAGTTGACTTCAGAAGTTTTGGAAGACATGTTTTCTTTCGATATATGAGTAATATATTTTTGAAAATAATTTCAAATATCAATGAGATAAATTGTCAAACATGAATGTGATGATGGGAGTCACAAGGAGGGGTGTTTTG
Organism: Picea mariana; assembly: GCA_032191745.1. Lineage (NCBI taxonomy): Eukaryota > Viridiplantae > Streptophyta > Pinopsida > Pinales > Pinaceae > Picea > Picea mariana. Next base: position 17,884 of record JASDQU011441985.1, on the reverse strand, counting down.
TTTAATCAACTAGTTATGTTATGATTGTTAAGACCTAAAGAGAGTCACAAGGGGTCCCACCTACTAGTTATTATTTATTTAAAACCCTTATTATGATTTATTACTTTTCCCCCCTCACTAAAAAGTTTGTTGATTTTTTAGTTAACTTAACTAATGAAGTAGTTCAACTACTTAAACCAATTCTAATTTTCCTAAAGGCAAAAGTAAAGGGAGGAACATGAGGAGGATAGATGGAGAAGCATACTAAGGTTTGCTCTTTGAGTTTGTGTTGAGATAGTTCAGTTTTGATTCATTCCTTAATTGATCACAAGCCTAATTATTTTTTATGATAGCAAGGTCTTATTGTAGACAACAAGATTCAGGGTTGAATTACATCATTCAAACATTTTTTTTTCATAGGTGTTGATCTATCTTTGATAGTCTGTGTAGACTTGTCTGTTTGTGAACTAGTTTTCATGACTGATAAAGGCTATTGTGTAGAGTCGAGTGGGCAACAGTCTGTGGAAAGCTGATCCATCTTTTAGAGTTCAGTTTTTTATTTTCTGTCAGAGGTCCTTTTGTATGTTTCATCGAGGACATCTAAGTTTGACTTTGGTCCAAAACTTCTTCACAGAATTTTGTAAAGAGAATGACTCTTTGATGAATTGGAATGAAATAAAGGATTGCTTTATGTCTCATCTGTCTTGATTATCATCTTGGTGTCTTTACTTCTGTCTCTACATTTATTTCAACAACTATTATATTCAGAAAATCATATAAATAATGAATTTTCTAGCAAGCTTTTATTTATGAAAAGACTAGCCTAAGCACTTGTAATCAATACTTGTGAGTTGGGATACTATTTTTGATGTCTATAAACATAGGGTGACATTCCCGTCTATTTTTCTTTAGCCAAGCAGAATCTGAAAATGCTCGAGTAAGATCATTTCATATATTTTACTCAACAGGGACCAAAGTTAGATTTACAAGCCTTCGATGGGCACCATACAAAAAGAATCTGACAATGAAAGAAAACTGAAGCTAAATATCTGGATCAGCTTGCCACAAAATGTTGTCACTTGACTCAACAAAATATTCTTTATTAGTCGTGAAATTTAATTCATAAATATATAAGAACACACAAATCGCCAAAGATAAATCATACACCTTTAAAACAAGCTGCTGAAATATATGATTCAGTTTTGAATCTTGTTGCCTTCAATAAGACCCTGCTTTCATCAAGATGGTTAAGCCTTCTAGTAAACTCAGAATGAATGAAAAATAAAAGTATCTCACTAGTATAGAGCAAACCTTATGGCTGAAGTTCTCCTTCTATTCTCTCTTCCCCTTTTGTCTCTTCATTTGATTGAGCTTTTATTCCTTCTCAATAAGTTATGGTAGTTCAACTACCTTTCTTTAGTTAAGACTAATTAGCTTAACTAATTAGTTGAGACAAATAAATAATAATATATATAAATGTGGGTCTACTTATATAATAACTAAATAGGTGGGACCCCTTGTGACTCTCGTTCAATTTCTCTTAATAGTCATCAAAACATGAAGTATAAAACCCCAAACATTTGATTCAAACATCCTCCTTGTAACTCTCATTTTCATATTCATGATCAAATATTTTAATATCAGCAAAATATAACACAACTATATCCAAAAAAATAACATTGTATCCATGTTGTCCAAAACATTGTCTAAACATGTATTTGTTGTCCAAAACATTGTCAAAAAAAAAATACTGTCCTCAATAGAAAATAATATTAATCAACATTAAACCCATATTTACTATGAGAGGCATTTGGCCTCTTTTCACTGCCGCTCTCTTTTGATCTTTCTCTTGCAGCCTCAGGCTGATCGGAACCTTGAGGGTGGGTCTCATTGATGACTTGGGAGCAATTGTCTTTGAGATGAAGATGAGAGGACACAGATCTAGAGGAATCTTTGGATGACTTGGAGGGATTGGCCACTCCTTTTCCTTTATCTGGCTTTGGCTTGGGAACATCATTTTTTAGCTTTTTAATTGCATGAGAAGATTGCATGGGTGAGAAAACATGATTAGCTTGAGCATTTGGATTTTTTGGTGGTGGAGGAGGGGGTAATGACAAAGACGTAGTAGGACAACCATGGTGATGAGCAACAGGTTGATGGACAATCTCTTTCCAACCATCATTGGCAGGCGGTTCTGGCTACATAGACACATGAGGGGGAACGCAGATACTAGAAAAATTTTGAAGTGGCTGGAAGGGAGGTCTCTCAGGTCGAGGCTGGAGGATCCCATGGCCAACTAGGTTGAAGAACCCAACTTGAAAGAGCTAATTTAATTCATGTGAATCAACATCAAAATGTATTGAAAATTGTGGCCTTCTGTGGCCCCTCTACCAATTCCCTCTTCCAAAGAAGCTCATCCTGAAGCAATATTCCAACATGTCATGAAAAACTCTTAACAATCCATGCATCAATATCTACCTAAATAAAATAAAAAGGTTGGCTCTATTATTTACCACGAAAGCACATGCAATCCATCCATCAATATCTTAACATTCAACAATCAATTTTCCATTTGAACATGGAGTGGCAGGGCTATTGGAAGATGGGGGGGTTATAATGAGAAAAAAAGTGGTAGCATGTATGGGAAGTGACCAATGAATATTATTCAAGCAAATGCAGAAGTAACATAAAATGTATCTATATCCAATTTCCAAACACCAATCATCAACTAGCCTTTTCTTTTATTATTAATATTTTCTCTTTTCAACCAAATGAAATTCATAATAATAGAACAGAGAATGTTTAAAATGTATTTGTGAAGGCGAGGGGCATATAATGAGTGAAAAAGTGAGAGCATGGAAGGGAAAAGACGATTATTGTTCTATTATATGTAATAGTATTTATAAAAAAAATCATCATCACCATCATTTGCCAAAACCTTTCTCTGTTCAATAACTCAAATCCAACACACAATTGTTTTCATATTATCCAATATAAAACCCCAAAAAAGTTCCAGGACTGTCAAACTGTACAACTTTAATTTCCCCTTTCTTTTATTTTTATTAGCAAAGTTTTCATAAAAGACTGTTAACAGAGTCATTCCAACAATTAAAATCAGACTACATCAAGCATGTATGGGAGGCTGAGAACACCACATAAAGCCATCATCACAACTTTAATACTTGTCGTATAACAAACTGGGTTTCGAAATCCCATGTGTAACTGGTGCTTATCGTTTATTTTAACATTATACAACTTCAAAATCGACAAAACCCCCATGGATAAATAACAAGTGAGACAGGACTTAACTCAAATAATGAATCTTCCCACTATCAGGTTAATCACTTATAACATACCCCAAAGTTCAAATCTCTTAATTTCCATACACCAGATAAAAGAATCGAGGTCTGGGCGCATGAAAGGGCAAAACATACATCAAGGATTTGCAAAAAAAACATTTAACCATCTCTTATCAAGACCAGAGTTTGAATCTCTTAATTTCCATACACCAGAGAAAAGAGCCGAGGTCTGGGCACACGAAAGGGAGAAACATACATCAAGGGTTTGCAAAAAAAACATTTAACCATCTCTTATCACAACAGACTTTCCACATACCTCTCATGGTAGCTGCAAGGCAAATACGCCCATATATTCACAAATAGTTGAAAGGTAATTTGAAGGAGCTACAAGTCTTCCAAAGACTGGGTACTGGTGTTAAGAAAAAAAATTGTTCTTATGTTCACAGAGAAAAATAAACCCTTGAATTTTAATGACCAAAGACGAGTGAAACCAAAAACAACTTGCCATAATTATTTGCCAATAGTCATAGCACAAAAGCAGTATTCATTATGGGCATAATGCAATCACATAATCCAAACAGAAAGGAGTTTCAAACACTATTCTCAAATTGAAAAAATTTAATGCCAATAGGGAGGAACATTCACTTAAATGCAATTTGCACAGTCATGATACCCACATACATCCATTTACACTTTGGAAGCAAATGCAGTCTGTAAGCAAATCTAAGAGCCAACATTGTGATTTTATTATGAGCAGAGCTATATTTCATGAATGGAGAGGTAATATCCATCATACCTATATGGAGAATGCAAGAAAACCAACAAGCACGACTATTCTTTCCAAGGCCGAGCAAAATGGAGGCAACACCAACCAAAGCAACCAACACAAATGCGAACCAAGTGAGGGTGGTGACCTCGATGTAGGGTTAGAGTGACGTGCAATAATTGCATGTCGTTTCTCACATTAACTTCCATCAACTATAACCAAGTATGAACACACTCAACACATCCAACGCATAGTCCACTATGTTTTCCACATAAAATTTCAATACAAAAATCGAATTTTCCTCTTTTCACTAAGCTCATAAGTTTTATATGCATACTCGACACTTAGCGCCAAATACATCTCACGTCCTACATTCTTTGCTAGGGAAGGATTTCTACCTTATAAGACTTAACAATTGTCCATGACAATAACAAGAAATCATAAGTGCAATATGCCATAGCTGTATATGGCCCATGCTTGGGGTTTGAATCAACAAGTCAAAATATATGTGTAGCAAGAATACCCCAAGATGCTCATTAAAACAACATTTTTCCCCATTCCCTTTCAAATTAAATTTCCAATAAACCCCATCATTCATCTAGAAAGCGGCCTCAAATTTCAAATTGTAGAGTCATCTTTGCAGGGTAGTCATGAGCGCAATCAAATAAAAGCACCTTTCACTATTATTCACATCACGGGGTCCCACCTATTTAGTATATTATTAAATAAATATAAGTAGTAAGGCATTGCAACCCATTTGCAGGCAGGGATTTCATGTTGCGCTTTTGCGCATCAACACAATTGTGAGAGTGAGTGTGTCAAATGAACTCTAGCGCCCTCTTATTTACAGTTCTCTAAGTGACCTAACTGGGCCAACTTCTACTTATGGAGGATAATACTTTAATACAAATTATTATCTTGAGCCGACTTGTCTTCTAAGGTTATTTCCTAACCTTCTAGGTTTTCTCTTGCTTCCAAGAATATTCTAGACTCGTCAAAGGTTACATGTAGAGGTTAATACCTCCTGCAACTGCCATAATATAACACAAGCATCGCTACTTCATTAAGAAAAATACTTAGCAAACCATAATTAAATTTAATCACAAATACCTCTTCAAAATATCACATCTGCAGTTGGAGTTAGAGCTCGGTGAAAACCTCAATATATTATTGTATATTTTGTCCTTAAGATTGGCACCATTGCAACCACTTTCCCTTTAAGTTTGGCAAACAACTTGGAGGATAAAGACATCTTCTTAAGGCCTGATACAAGGTGTCCCATGTGGTGATTCATCATGATGTGTCACTAGTTGATTATTCTTTGTTGAGTTCAATGTAGATATTTTAAGTAGCGTGGGATTGCCACCAAGCTTGGGCAAGTCCTTCTAAGTGATTTCCTACAAGTAATAAGCATCGATCTTCATTGATATCTAGGATGATTTGAAAATAAGTTTTTACACCACAGATCCAAAAATCCAAAACGTTTCCTTGCATTTGGCCACCATATTTGGGCAAGGAGATTCTAGTATTCAACTAGAAGGTAGGAGTGGAAAACCTAGGTTGATGATGCAAATCTTCGATAAGGGAACTAGCCATTTCCTAAACAACAATAGAGAGGTTGCAGTCTTCCTCATTTGAAGAGTTATCTTTGTAGGGAGGCATGATGAAAAACAAGATTTGGGATAACAATGTATTGCTGTGGATATATAAAAAGTAAACCCTAGGCTTAAGCGATGGCTATGGTAAATGCCAAGAAACTTAGCTACCAAAAGGATTGTTGGAAAGAGAGGACGTAGTGCAAAAGAGAGCTAGAAGGTGTCATAGCACTAGAGAGGCCTTTGGGGTGGGAGGGCAGCCTCCAAAATTCCAATGTAGAGTAGATTTGGATGGGCATCGAGCCTAGTGACCCATATCTAAGAAGTTTTATGTTGAAGATAAGTTTGTTGGGTGGAGCCAATGGCCAAGAGAACTACTTGAATATGATTCTAGTTGGGGTGAAACACAAACCTCAAAAGACCTAAAGCTTGAAGATATGTGGGTGGGCACATAGTCAAGAGAGCCATAAATGTTGAAGATCACATGTGGGGTGGGGGGGCGACCTCCAAGAAACTCAACAATGAGTGAAAGGATCAGGCCTGGACCGACTGCTCTATTACTAGATGATAATGAACATATTTTATCTAGCAATAAAACCTAATAACAACAAAAAAATAAGAAGAAAAATAATAGCTCAAAACAAATTGCTCATCCCATTCATTTGGCCAAAGGCCTTTTGGTTGATTGGTTATAGTGTGAATATTCTTGTTCCTCAATATTCCCCCTCCCTCTATGCAAAAATAGCAAAAAAACCTCTCACTAGTAGTACTCCACAACACCCTTTCACATGTCTTATTAGAAAATGTCCCTTACTAAGTTAGAGATTCCTAAAATGTGTGCCTCTTGGAATTGTTTCCATGGCATAAAATACCTTTGTACACAAAAGATTAATTCCACATTGGTTGAGAGATGTGGCCCACAACAACATATAATCTTCAATATACCATGATCCTTATGCCAATAGGGGTGGCTACAAGGGAGTGGTGCCTCCTACTAACATTTCAATGGATTTGTTGTAGTATGTGTTAGCACATAGAATGTGAAGGGGATTTTATGATTTATCGGCGCCTTCTTTTAATTGGATTTTCAGGGATTACGTCACCAATTTTTCTAACAACTTCCTTGAAGTGAATGATCCATTTTGAAATTGGCGCTACGATCTCACAAACAGAAGCTCTGTGAACTCATTTCCTATAGTATATTCTTTTAAATATTTGATCATAAATCCAAAACGGTGATGTGGATTTTTTTGAATTTTTTTGTGGAGGAGCATGATAATGGCATTGGCTTTCTGACCAAATTTCAGCCTGACCTAATTTGGTATTTGAGAGATATAATTAAAACACCAGTGCATTGCAAACTGGCACTGCAAACTCTCTGTTTTGCATAGTTGTTAGATATTCGCCTTGTTTGGAGGTTGCCACATGTCAAGGAAGGTTCAAATAGTATCCTAGGAGTTATTTGGACATGAGGGACATGTGTTCCATCTCCAGATCAATCAGAATGACCTATTTCAAAAGACATTTATCATTAGAGACAAAATCCCAAAAAAATAGGAATTTGTTAGGCTTTTGTTGAATTCTTTTGTAACAAGACTCCTAAATGGAGGAGGATCCTATGTAACTCCTTGGTTTTGACCTCCTTAGGGTAGATAGAGATTATTCAATATAAATAAAGGGTTATTTATGAGAAAAATGTTGGATTCATGAGCCAAGAGAGGAGAGAACTAGAGGAGCAATTTTAGTTGCTCATTTGTAAGCATGAGGGCTTGTTTGTAATGACATTTTCTACCATTAAAGATTCATGAGAGTTGTTATCAGATTGTCTTATGTCTTTTTCCATTTCTTTTTTATCTTCTTGATCGAACATATTGCATGTTTTGAGGATCATAGCTTCCATTTATGGATGGATTCATGAACAACAAAGGATTTGTTGTAGCTTGTCCATTAAATCATTGTTTATTGTCAAAGCAATCTTTATCTGTCTGCAGAAAGGATTTCTATACAATGGATGTTCTTCCTTTTGTCATATTGTCCATGCTTCTACTCATCATTATATATCCCTTTGTCTGATATACAATTTGATTTCCTTTGATCTGTAGGATGTTATGACTCCTTGCCCAATGGAATGCCTCTGCAGACAAGTTTTTGCCTTGTCTCTTTCTTTCCCAGTCTTGCTAATCAACCTACCCAAACCAATTTAATACATTTATATTCTGATGGGTACTGTACTTAACTTACAACAGTCTAAGTGTGACTCTTAGTGCTAATATTTTTGGTGCTGTTTTTGTGGATGAAAATGAAGACACCTTCCCTGGGTGAACTATGATGATTATATCTAGCTTTGGATGGTGAACTGAAGCTAAACACTTTTAGACTGCTTATCTTTCACTATGACGACTCCACTATTTTGAAATGGACAAGATCCTAGCTCAGAGGTATGCTTTCTGTGATTTTTCAAAGATAGTCAGTTTTCCAAATCCAGTGCCTAGTAGAGATGAATGGGAACGTTTCCTTCCCATATTTAGAGGAGAAAATTGTGAAGTACCAGCTGAACACTTTCTAGATTTCCATGTTTTTATTCATCGACTACAGATCGTGCATGAGGATGTTCAGATAAATCTTTTCAGGGACTCATTAGAGGGAATAGCTCATGATTGGTGTCGATCTCTTCCAATTGCCAGTATCAACTCTTTGACAAGTTTTCATGTTGCTTTTAATTTGTTTTGTAAGGAGTATTTTTCTGCTGAACATCTTTATGAAAAATGTTGTGATGAGTTTTCTTTACTTTGTAAAGACTTTGCTTGTCACGAAAGACATACTTGTGATGAAGAATTTTCCATAGAAGAAAGTACTTTTCATGATGATCAAGAGGTTTTGAATGATCTTCATTATGATATGGCTTCACAAGAAAATGGACTAGAAGCAGATAGACATGTCTCTGATACACTACTTGTTGAAAACTCTCATTTTCAACTTGATTATTACGAATGTAAAAATGAGCTAGTCCCAACTATAGATCTTGATATCCCATTTCATATTCACCCATATGTTGAAATAATGTAACTGCGAAGAGAATTCTTATTCTTATTGTTATTTTATTATTAAGATTAATCCCCATTGTGGATTAATCATGTCGATAATTGTATAAGGACCAAATCCCCTTTTGCGGATTGGTTGTCGGACAATTATAAAGGGCAGAATA
>JASDQU011441984.1:57537-67953 GCA_032191745.1 Picea mariana | reverse complement strand
AGGTTGAAGAAGAGCTTCTATGACATAAAGTAATATCCAAGGCAGTGGTATTTGAACTTTGACAAGTTTATGACAGAACGGGGTTATAGTAGATGTCATTCTGATCACTGTGTTTATTTTAAAAGGCTAGAAAATGGAAGCTATATTATCTTGCTATTGATGTAGATGACATGCTTGTTGCAGGGTCTAATATGCAGGATATAAATATGCTCAAGAAGAAATTAGCCAATTCATTTGTGATGAAGGATTTGGGTGCTGCAAAGGAAATCCTTGGCAAGAGAATAACAAGAGATAGAAAAAATTGCAAATTGACATTGTCTTGAGGTGAGTACACAGAGAAGGTGTTGGAGAGGTTTAGAATGCAGAATGAAAAACTTGTTAGTACACCTTTGACCAGCCATTTCAAATTAACTAAGGAAATGTGTCCCAATACATAGGAGGAGATATAATACATGTCTAGGGTCCCTTATTCATTGGTAGTTGGCAACTTGATGTATGCAATGGTTTGCACAAGACCAGATATTGCACATGCAGTGGGAGTTGTGAGCAAGTATATGAAAAATCCAGGTAAAGAACATTGGGAGGCAGTAAAGTGGATTCTCAGGTATTTGAGAGGTATTGCTACTCATGCATAATGTTTTGGAGGTTCAGACACTTTTCTATAGGGATATGTTGATTCAGATATGGCAGGTGATAAAGACAGCAGGAGGAGCACCACAGGGTATGTTTTTACTATAAGTGGAACACCAATAATTTGGATTTAGAAACTGCAAAAGGTTGTTGCACTGTTAACAACAAAGGTAGAGTATGTTGCTTCTACAGAGGCTAGTAAATAGATGATTTGGTTACAAAGGTTTATGAAGGAATTGGGAAAGAAGTAGGAGAATAGCAGGTTGTACTGTGATAGTGAGAGTGCAATTCATCTTGCAAAGAACTCAAACTTCCATTTAAAAACTAAACATATACAGTTGAGGTACCACTTCATACGATCCGCCTTGGAAGATGTACATTTGAAGTTGGAAAAGATACACACTAGCTAGAATCCTGCAGACATGTTAACAATGGGAGTAACCAGAGAGAAATTGAGTTCCTTCTTAGTTTCAGTTGGTCTTCAAGAATGAATATGAAGATAAGAATTTTTCTAGGTCCAAGAAGGTTCAGAGTCCAGCATATACAACAATGGTGGAGTTGTTGAGATCAATCTCCAAGTGGGAGATTGTTGGTTGTGGAGCCTGATTATCTTCCTGATTCAGAGGTCCTTGATTTTAGCTGTGTTTATACCCCATGAAGACTTTACACCCCAAAAGTATGTATACTCTTCCACGCGGGGGAGTGCAGAAGGGGGGTACCCCCTCTACGGGGTCCACGGGGGCTATCCTTTCAGTTGGGGGGTTCGGGGGAGAAGCCCCTAAAGGAAAAAATGCCTTGTAAATGTATATTGTAATTTCATTGTAAATCTGGAATGTTCATTATAAGGTCACAGATCTAACGATATAAATTATGTTAGGGTTTTTTTCCCTAGAAGGAAACCCTCTGTTATGAGGGAAATGTATTGCGGCTATGCATTATGGTGAGTATTGTATTCTGAGAGAGGAGAGTGTGAGAGAAAGAAGAGGAAGTTACAACGGGTTTTGTTGTAGGTTGTATCCCTTCATTTGATGGATAATAATAAAGGAAGGACCTGACAATTTCTCTGGTGGATGTAGCCCACACTGGGTGAACCACATAAATCTGTGTATCTATTGTATTGTGTATCTTCTGTGTTTTGTTTCCTCATTTCTTGTATTTTATTGCTCCGCGGTCCTGTTTTTCTAACAAGCAACGCCACAGTTCAATCAAACTCCAACTCCATACAACACTGCACAGCAATAGTACAATACTTCACAACAACCATACAACAACGTCCAGTTGTAGTATAACCCATCACCGCCCCAGTAGAATACCTCATAGTATATTCAGACACCACAATATAATGTGTTGAGAGGTGACCAAGCAGGCTATCGAGGAGGAGGATGAGATAGAGGAGGTTTCAGATGCGGTAAAGGATTTGTCACATGTCACAATTGTCAGCAACCGGTACATTATGCATGAGAATGTCCACTTCCACTAGCAACTTGTATGTATTTCCGCACATCAAACCACAATACAGAGGAATGTCTGACACTACTAGTAAAGATTCAGGAAAATAGGAACCAGAACAATCAGAATGTCCAGTGGATTTCAGCCGAAGCTAGGGATGACGGATGAAACATCAATATAGTCACTCATGGAGGAATGAAAATAGGAAATGACATAGTTCAATAGGAACTAGCACAGAACCAATGGGTAAAGAAGAACACCAAACCAAGAAAGCAGTTTGACGCACCAAAAGAAAAGGAGACTTTTAAGGAAGCCAAACAAGAATTTCAGAAGGAGGACACAACGTCAACTTCAACTGTGAAACCATTCAAGGAATCCCCAGAATATGAGATGCCACCATCATTGGATCATACCAACGAAATGCAGCCCAAGGGACAAGTAAGCACAGTCAAAGGATTTTTGCAGTCATGCATGAGAGTATTAAGTGATCCTTCATCTGTGAAAATATTGCAAAACATACTAGACAAATGTAGCAGTGAGACGAAAGAAAAACTAGACCCAAAAACTATCAATCACCTACACACCAAAAGAAGAACAAGTAGGGAATTTAGACTAAATTATAACATTGGAGTTTTCAACATGGGAGACATTATACTAGACCTAGGATATAAAGTGAATGTGCTACCCAAGAAGACTTGGAAATGCGTGGGAGATCTAACACTGGGATACTCAAATGTCCAATTAAAACTAGAAAACCAACATAGATTTCTACCAATAGGTAGACTGAAAGGAGTGATAATAGATCTTGATGGAGTGCACACTAAAGCAGACTTTGAAGTCGTTGAAATAGTGGACGACACAACACCTTACCCGACACTGCTTGGTTTGGATTGGACATTTGACAACCAAACCATAATCAATTTGAAAACCAGGAAAATGACATTTGAATCCGGAGAATATAGGGTCATAGCACCACTAGATCCATCAGAAGGGGAGAGGTTCGTAGAACCCACTTGCTCGGACTTAGAGGAGATCGGCCTGTTGTACAGAAAAAATGTGCGTAATGAGGATTATGTAAACCCAACTACAGACAGAGTACTCAGTTGGAGGAGCATTACTTCATGCGCAACAAACTCAGACACCAGGTTAGAAAACTGGCAACAAAGACTACACGAAGTATCCACGTGAAGATGTGCAAGAATAGACCGCCCAGTAAGATGGGTAGGCACAGAAATCATAGAACCACCCAATTTCCACGGATTAAATGAATTGGAAACATTCTTGACACAATACAAAGACGAAGTATTAGAAAAAAAATGACTATTAGCACTTGACTTAGCACTCAAGGCCACACCCTCAAGATGGTGGGGTGCACATAAAGATACCATTACAGATTGGTATCAATTTAAGTGACTACTATGCATAAGGTTTGGCGTATAATAGACATACAACAAGAAACATAAATACCAAGGACAAGAGGCACCAGCGGAACACTTGGAGAAGTGCAAAACGTTGTGTAAAATGACACCACCAGAGGTGTAATATCCCTAAGGCCGAACCCAATTGAAAATGTAAATATAAATGTACATAAGTTGGTGAGCTTATTTGATATCATTTTGGTATGCACATTCCATGGTGTAGCGTGCGCAGGTACTGCACAGTAAAATGAGGAAGTGTGCACATTATGAGATACTGCGCGCAACATATTAAGTGTGTGCGATGTAGAGGCCAGGGAGCCTTGTGTATTTGATATGTTTATAGGTTGGTGAGCCAGTATTATAAGCTAGGATGCTTATGTTTTGATTAGGTCGGAGAGCCTAGATGTTAAAGGCTAGTGCACCTAATTTTGTACATATCTCATATTTAATATAAAATACATCGTTGCACGTAGACCGACCATGATAAAAGAGATGGGGGACTAAACTCCACTAGTTAGGGAAAGGGAAGGGGCTAAGTTAAGGAATATTATATTAATATTTCTTAAATCATAAAGTATGGATAATTATTTTATCCTAAGTTCTAAAGCTGGAGACAAGTGGGCCAAAGTAGATTCCAACATGACAAGTGTCAAGTTGGGGGCATGCATACATATTGTTGGACTTAGTTCATTTCAGGGGGATATCCATCATTGGGACCATCATCGTTTCCCTGATTCATCCATCACGGAGATATACAGTCAATCATCCATGAATATGGAGCATTGAATGATCCATTGTATCTTCATGACTTTACCCGAAACCGTATCCATAGCCTTCTGTTGGGTAGCTGTTAGCTTGGGAGAGGGATTGAAGAAGCGGGTTGTCAGGCCCATGGGATATTGAAGAGGTGAGTTGTCAGGCCCGTGAGCACTTCTCTAGTGAGAGAATTGTTGGGGATTGATTTCCTGAAGGTGCTGAACTACAGCTGCAGGGCTCCGAGACTTCTTATCCGACCCGTTGTTGAAGCCCTGGAAGGGAAGTGGGGCAGTCGAGCGACTATTGAGCAGAGAAGGGGAACACTTCCTTGGGTGGGACATGCATGTGGGGAATGAGGGATTGTAGGCTTTTAGTTGAGTGAGCACCTGAGATAGAGTCTTTCTTTTTGTTCATGATCCTTTAGCCTGGTTAGGAACCCTTTACCCAGGTGGAGTTTAGTCCCAGCTCGGGGGTGACTCACTGTTGAGAGTGATGAACATTGTGGTCTAAGGCTGGGAGGTTCGTGGAAGGTCTGCATGTAGTTGGTGTTATTCTCACAAAGATAAGTGTCAATTGTGTGATTAATTTACATGATGCATTGTTATTCACGTGTTATTTTTATGGGTTTATCCTATGCGTGGTTATAGTTGTCTGTATGCTTATGGGTATTGCATGTATATGCTGCCTGTATATGTTTACTGCTATTTCAGTGTGAATTCATGCATTTACATAACATATTTGTCTGTTCATGTTTTATATATATTAAGATTCTACAAGAGTTCTGTGTGTGCATATGATTAATTGCATGTAGTTATAAAATTATATGAGACATAACTTAGTTAGGATTCTAAGTATGTTATAGTAAGTTCCACAAAGAGAACGGATGTGTTCTCCGGTGTAGCATGGCCCGGCATGAATGGTATGGGACGTTACAAATTGGTATCTTAGCATGAAAGAGTGTTTAGGAGTAGCATGTCCTATCTTTTTATAAGGCTGGGAATGTTACAAAGATGGTTTTAGAGCTAAGTAAAGCATATGAGGAGTGGTTCGTCCCCGACCTATGTGAGGCCAGGTGATGTCAAAAATTGGTATTAGAGTTTAAGTTTTCAACACTTAGCCTGAATGACCGAGTAATATGAATTGAAGCAAAATGTCACAGAGGATTTAATTCGAAGTGGCCAAATTTCAGTTGTAGAGTGTCCATGGAAAAAAGTAATAGAAACTGGGTGGAAATGGGGAAAACCCCAATTTCTGTGGATGGATTCATGAGAAAATGGATAAATTCAGCCAAGTGATGAGATATTACTGATTTAATATCTGTCCCAACAAATTTGAACCTTGAATTGGCTGAATTTGAATTTACAGTGAAGCCATGACAGATGGAACGAAAAAGGTTAGCATGCAGGTACCACACAGAAAATGTTAGCGTGTAGGTACTGCACGAAAAAGTTAACGTGTTGGAGCGCGCACGGTAAATTGTGGTGTCGCACGGAAGAATATGGTGTGCAGGTGCACGCACTAAATTTGGCATTACGCAGAGTGCACACACATAAGAAGGTGTGCACAGTGTACACACACACACTAAGGGCGCATAGGGTGTATGCAGTATTGGCAGAGCGCAGTGGAGTTTGGTTGGCACACGCACAATATGGGTATATGTTGTCGCACGATAGTTTAGTATGTCCATGTAGAGTATTGATGCATGGTGGGGGAATATTGAACTTTGGCATGGTGTAATGCATAGAGAGAAATGCATGTGGAATATCAGTGCGCGATACAAAAATTGCATGCAACGAGTATTAGTGCAAGAACCAAACTGCATGTGGTAGTTATTGGTGCATGACACAAAAGTGCGCGCATGTTATTGGCACAACAAAGAAGTTATACACAGTGTTTTTAAAGTTCACAAAGCACGATTTAACTATGATGTTGCATCACATGGAAATTACGGGAGCACAGATTAACTTGTGAATGCGAAGGTGTTTGAAGGGTGAAGAACAACAAAAACAGTGAAGAGTAAACTATAAAACCTGGACTAACTCCATGAAGCCATAACTTTCTGCTCCAGAATCGAAATTGAGCATGTGAGTAGGCGTTGGAAAGGTCTTGGACTATGGAATATAATTATCCACCCATAAAATTGATTGGGAATTCAATGTTTCAGGAAATCAAAAGAAAGGCTTCTGATAAATTATTGAACCAAAATGGTTCATATTTTTCATAAAATTGCCTAAACAGTCAATTAGACAAGTTTTGTTGGCTACACATTTTGTAGAGTTAACAACAACTATATCAGATCAAGATCAGTTTAGAGTCCATATTAATGGAAGAGGCACTAGGAAATTATAGCCAGGAAGATGAAGTCAGAGGGATGGATGTCCATTTAAGCATGGAAGGAACCAACTCCAATGGACATGGTGAATAAAGGGATGAAAACATAAATATGACAGAGATCATTAAAAATTTACAGAAGGATGTTCAAATCCATAAAGTTGATAATGAAAAGCTTATGAGAGCCAAGGAGAATCAAGATGACTTCAAGATGAATTTATTGGAGAGCTTGAACATAATAGAAAAGAAATTGGATAAGGAGAGTGGCTCGAGGAAATCGGGAAGTCACAAGTCTCATGATGAGAAAAGAAAAACAAGAAGTGTTAGCAGGCATCACCACCACTCCTCGAGGAATTCCAATAAGAGATCACATAGCATCTCAAGTCCATTCCCTGTCATAAAGTATGAGAGGTCTAGGGTGGATGAACTACGAGGAGAAATGAACAAAAGCAAACCTCCTACATTTTATGATGACCACAAGAATGATGAAGATGCAGAGACATGGTTGTTGGGCATGAGAAAGTATTTTCAATTGCATAATTATTCCTCTCATGCAGAGGATAGAATTCCCATCTATCAACTCAAAGGAAAATCATCCATGTGGTGGGATCAACTTGTGCAGGTGCAGCACATCAAAGAGAAAAGTGTTACTTGGAGAAGATTCAAGAAGTATTTTGAGAAGAAATACTTGACTAAGAGATACTATGACAAGAAAATGAAAGAGTTCTTTGAACTCAAGATTGGGAGTATGACAATTGAGGAATATGGGAGAAGGTTTCTAGAACTGTTGAAGTATGTCGCTTTCATCAAGGATGAGACATTCAAAATTCAAAGGTATTTGAGTGGATTGCCATCATTCATCAGTGACAAAATATAGTATGATGATCCCAATACATTGGAGGAGACCATAAGGTGAGCTAAATGCCTATATGATCAACAAAAATCAAGGCCAACATTCCAAAAAGATTGGGAAGATAAAAATAAATTCAATATGGATCAAAGGAAGAAGGGGTCTAAGCCACCATTCTTCAAAAATAGTCCACAGGGACAAAAAACTCCTAAGGAACCCAGAACGATGGACACAAGACGTCAAAGGCCAAGGCAACCACCTATTCAATGTTGGGGTTGTAAAGGGGATCACATGTTCAGAGATTTTCCTCACAGAGGTGAAAAAGGGAGGATTGTTCATAATGTACAGAAAGATGAAATAGTGGAGGACATGGGCAGAAAAATGCCCAAGATCTATGCAGCCTTGGACAACAAGAAAGAAGAATATTAGTCACATATGATTGAAGTGGAAGGTATGATCAACAACCAAACCATTGCTATTTTAATTGATTCAGGAGCTATTCATAGTTATATAGATCATAAGGTGGTGGGAAGTTTTCATTTTCCAAGAAGAAAGCATGGGAAATCTTGGTTGGTGTAGCTGGCTATAGGGGCCAAAAGAAAATTTAATGAGATGGTTAAGTCATGTATGATTGACTTGAATGGACTGAACACCCAAGCAGATTTGAACATATTACCTTTAGGTTCCTATGAATGTCTAATTGGGATGGATTGGTTGGACCAAAAACATGCCATCCTAGACTTTCATAACAAAGCATTTACTTTCTTGGATGTGGAAGGGAAACTAAGGAAGGTGCAAGGAATTCCTAGAGCAGTAGCCATAAGAGAGATTTCAGCATTGCAGCTGAAAAAATGTTACAGAAAAGGGTGTCAAATATTTGCAGCTCATTTGGCGAAGACACCTAGAGATAAGGTGCCAAATTTGGAAGATTATGCAGTCCTGGAAGATTTTGAAGATGCATTCAAGGAGGTACCAGAACTACCCCCAAGGAGGGACATTGATTTCTCTATAAATCTAATGCTTGGAGAAACTCCAGTATCAAACATTTCTTACAGAATGAGTACACCACAGCTGAAGGAGTTGCAAATGCAACTTGAAGATCTTCTGAAGAAGGGGTATATACTCCCAAGTGTGTCACCTTAGGGTGCCTCGATTTTGTTTGTGAAGAAGAAAGATGGAACATTGAGATTGTGCATTGATTTCAGATAGGTTAATAAAGTGACTGTAAAGAACAAATATCCTCTACCAAGGATTGATGATCTTTTTTATCAATATAAGGATGCAAGGATATTTTCAAAGATAGATCTCAGGTTAGGATACCATTAGGTAAGGATTAAAGAGGAATATATTAGCAAGACCTCTTTCAGGACAAGGTATGGTCATTATGTGTTCACAGTGGTGCCATTTGGGTTGTCAAATGCACTAGCTATTTTCATGTGCTTAATGAATGGTGTTTTTCGAGAATATTTAGACAAGTTTGTCATTGTCTTTTTGGATGACATTCTCATATATTCCAATTCAGAAGAAGATCATGAACATCATTTGAGGATGGTTTTGCAAGTATTAATGGATCATCAATTGTATGCCAAATTAAGCAAGTGCTCATTTTACCAGAAGAAAATTCACTATTTGGGGCACAACATTTCAAAGGATGGGATAGTAGTGGACCCTGAGAAGATTGAATCCATTAGAGAATGGCCAGTGCCAAAGAAAGTGACAAAGGTGAGATCATTCATGGGCCTTGCGGGATACTATAGGAGATTTATAGAAGGATTTTCAAAGATTGCACACCCAATCACTTCATTGCAAATAAAGGGTGTGAAGTTTCAGTGGACATTGGATTGTGAAAAGAGTTTCAAACACTTGAACCAATTATTAACAAGTTCTCCAATATTGAGGATAGAAGACCCAAATGAAGACTTCATTGTATGCAAAGATGCATGTAAAGAGGGACTTGGTGGAGTCCTCAATCAAAATGGGTTTGTTATATGTTATGAGTCAAGGAAGTTAAAGGAGCATGAAAGAAACTACGCCACTCATGATTTGGAGTTGCCAGCCATAGTACATCCCTTAAGGAAATGGAGACACTACCTCATGGGGAAAAGGTTTGAGATGAGGACAGACCACAATGGTCTGAAATATTTGTTTGATTAGCCAACTTTAAATGCTAGGCAAAGCAGATGGTAGAATTTCTAAGCGAATATGACTTCGATATAAAGCATATCAAGGGGAAAGAGAATAAAGTAGTCGATGCACTCAGCAGAAGAGTGCATGAAATGCATGCTACAAACATTAGCATGTATCAATCAGATTTGAAACACAGAATTATAGAGACTGCCAAATCAGATTTACAATACAAGGATTTAGTGGAAAAATTACAGCAAGGTAATTTGCAGCAGAAAATTGAAGAATACAAGCTGGATGAGGATGAAATTCTCATATACAGGGGAAGAATTTATGTACCAAATTTTTAGGAATTGAAAAATCTGATACTAAGGGAAATGCATAATGTGCCTTATGTTGGGCACCTAGGATATCAAAAAACTATTGCAGCTATCAAGAGCCAATATTATTGGCTAGGCATTGAGAAACGGGTTACTGATTTTATTGTCAGATGTTTGGAATGTCAACAAGTAAAGGTTGAGCATAGACACCCAACTAGTTTGTTATAACCATTACTCATTCCTGAGTGGAAATGGGAAGTTGTAACCATGGATTTCATTATCAAACTACCCAGAATGAACAAGAAACATGATTCTGTCATGGTAGTGGTGGATAAGCTTACTAAAGATACCCATTTTATTCTGGTTAAGCTCACTCACAAGGAAACGAACATCGTTGATGTTTATATGAGGGATATTTCTAGGTTGCATGGCATACCCAAGACAATTGTGTTTGAAAGAGATCCAAAATTTACCTCAAAATTTTGGAAGGGATTATTTAATGGATTTGGAACAAATTTGAATTTTAGTACAACTTATC
>JASDQU011441984.1:44776-57497 GCA_032191745.1 Picea mariana | reverse complement strand
GGATAAACCATCAAAATGGGAAGACTACCTACACTTGGTAGATTTCTCGTATAACAATGTGTACCAAGCATCTCTAAAGATGAGCCCATTTGAGGCACTTTATGGTAGAAAGTGCAACACACCAGTAAGTCGGGATAACCCAACAGATAGAGCAATGGTTGGGCCAGAATTGCTCAGGGAAATGGAAGAGAAAATGTTGAAAATAAAACAAAATTTAAAGGCTACCCAAGAAAGGTAGAGAATCTATGTTGATAAGGGCAGAACGCACAGGGAATTTAAAGTGGATGACCATGTATTCTTGAAAGTGAAAGCCAACAGAAGTTCCTTGAAGTTGGAAAATTGTTCAAAGTTGGCAACCCACTATTGTGGGCCATTTGAAATCTTAGAGAGGATTTTTCTAGTAGCTTATATGATTGCATTGCTTGCATCTATGTCTGTTCATAATTTATTCCATGTATCCTTGCTAAAGAAATATATACATGATGCTAATCATGTTATTGATTGGAATGTGATTCAGGTGGAGCAAGAAGGCACTTTTCAAGTGTGTCCGGTGCGCATTCTGGACCGAAAAATAAAAGAGCTCTGGAATCGAGCCATGGAGCTTGTAAAGGTCCAATGGACCTGGTACGGTCCTGAGGACGCTACTTGGGAGCATGAGGATGCAATGCGGGAAGAATACCCACATCTTTTTGAGGATTTTGAAATTTAGATGTACATGGGTACATGATGCACTAAGGACAGTGCATAAATAAGGGGAGAGGATTGTAATATCCCTAAAGCCAAACCCAATTGAAAATGTAAATATAAATGTACATAAGATGGTGAGCTGATTTGATATCATTTTGGTTTGCACTTTTCATGGTGTAGCGCGTGTAGGTACTTCACAGTAAAATGAGGAAGTGTGCACATTATGGGATACCGCGCATGGTATCTTAAGTGCACGCGATGTAGAGGCCAGGGAGCCTTGTGTATCTGATATGTTTATAGGTTGGTGAGACAGTGTTATAAGCTAGGATACTTATGTTTTGATTAGGCCGGAGAGCATAGATGTTAAATGCCAGTGTGCCTAATTTTGTACATATCGCATATTTAATATAAAATACATCGTTGTGCATAGACCGACCACGATAAAAGAGATGGGGGACTAAAATCCACTAGTTAGGGAAAGGGAAGGGGCTAAGTTAAGGAATATTATATTAATATTTCTTAAATCATAAAGTATGGATAATTATGTTATCCTAAGTTCTAATGTTTGATACAAGTGGGCCAAAGTAGCTTCCAACATGACAAGTGTCAAGTTGGGGGCATGCATACATATTGTTGGACTTAGTTCATATCGTGGGGATCTCCATCATTGGTACCATCATCTTTTCCCTGATTCATCCATCACAGAGATATACAGTCAATCATAAATGAATATGTAGCATTGAACGATCCATTGTATCTTCATGAATTTACCTAAAACTGTATCCAGAGCCTTCTTTTGGGTAACTATTAGCTTGGGAGCAGGATTGAAGAAGAGGGTTGTTAGGACTGTGGGATATTTAAGAGGCAGATTTTCAGGCCCGTGAGCACTTCTTTGGGTGAGAGAATTGCTGGGGATTGATTTCCTGAAGGTGCTCAACTACAGCTACAAGGCTCTGAGACTTCTTATCCGACCCGTTGCTAAAGCCCTGGAAGGGAAGTGGGGCAACCGATGGACTGTTGAGAAGAGAAGGGGCACACTTCCTTGGGTGGGACAGACATGTGGGGAATGAGGGACTGTAGGTTGTTAGATGAGTGAGCACCTGAGACAGAGTCTTTCCTATTATTCATGAGCCTTTAGCTTGGTTAGGAACCCTTTACCTGGGTGGAGTTTAGTCCTAGCCTGAGGGTGACTCACTATTGAGAGTGATGAATAGTGTGGCCTAAGGTTGGGAGGTTCATGGAAGGTCTGCATGTATTTGGTTTTATTCTCACAAAGATAAGTGTCAATTGTGTGATTAATTTACATGCTGCATTGTTATTCATGTGTTATTTTTATGGGTTTATACTATGCGTGGTTATAGTTGTCTGTATGCTTATGGGTATTGCATGTATATGATGCCTATATATGTTTACTTCTATTTCAGTGTGAATTCATGCATTTACATAGCATATTTGTTTGTTCATGTTTTATATATATTAGGCTTCCGCAAGAGTTCTGTGTGTGCATAGGATTAATTGCATGCAGTTAGAAAATTATATGAGACATAAATTAGTTCGGATGCTAAGTATGTTACAGTAAGTTCCGCACAAAGAATGGATGTGTTCTCCGGTGTAGCGTGGCCTAGCATGAATGGTCGGGGATGTTACAAATTGGTATCTGAGCATGAAAGAGTGTTCAGGAGTAGCATGGATTGGATTTTTATAAGGCTAGGAATGTTACAAAGATGGTTTCATAGCTAAGTAAAGTGTCTGAGGAGTGGCTCATCCCTGGCCTGTGTGAGGCCGGGTGATGTCACAAGAGGAATGGCTTCATCACTTCATATATACTTTAGAGGGAATACCAGTGAACTGATACACAGACTAGGAATTGTGTAAAGGAACTACAACGTGGAGGAAATTAAAATGGAACTTCACAATCACTTTCTCATTCGAGCATGAGAACCACAACATAGACACAACTCTCAAATGAATTAGAGGATTCATATTCATTGAAGAGCCAAAAACAAAATTTATCACAGAAGAGAAACAACAAAATAAACAGAAAGTCAAGGAGTTGTTGTCATGTTATAATGTACATGAGGAAGCACCAGATGAAGATGACCCACGCGACATTTAGATCGAAGAAATAGAAGGAGAAATAGATGTGGAAGGACCACCCATAGAATTAGAATTCATTTCCTCACCAATCAAGGTAAAGAAAGTTAACATCGATACAGATGAACAACCCAAAATGGTCAACATTGGAGACTACTAGGATGAGAAAATAGTAGAAATCATAACAGAATTGTTGCGCGAACATAGAGACCTTTTTCCCACAACATTTATAGAGATGAAAGGTATAGAAGGAGAACTGGGAGAGATGGAGATACCACTCAGACCTGAAGAAAGACCTATAAGACAAAAAACCTATAGACTGAACCCCATATATAAACAAAAAGTTAAAGATGAGATCGATTGGATGCTCGAAGCCAACATCATCAAACCAGTTGAGGAATTGGAATGGATAAGCTTGATGGTAGTATAGGACAAGAAATAAGGAAGAGGGATTAGGATATGCGTCAACTTGAGGAATTTGAACGATGCATGCCTACACGACCCATTCCCTACATCGTTCATGGATGAAGTGTTAGAGAATGTGGGGGGGCATGAAGCTTACTCATTCATTAATGGATTCTCATGCTATCATCATATTAAGATAGCACTGGAGGATAGACACAAGACCACATTTGCAAAGGAATGGGGATATTATCAATACATAGTCATGTCATTTGGACTGAAGAATGCACCCGCAATATTCTCCAGAGTATTCATTGCAACATTTAAGGAATTCATCCATCAGTTCCTTGAAGTATACCTCGATGACTGGACAGTTTACAGTCTACTAAAAAACCATGTGGAAGTACTATGACTAATGCTAGAAATATGTAGACAATGCTAGATATCACTGAACATCAAGAAATGCATCTTTGGAACACCGTTTGGGATACTATTGGGCCATATAGTATGCCAACAAGGCTTGTTAGTGGATCCGGCCAAGATTGTCATCATTGTTAAATTACCAGCACCAAAAATAGTCCGACAAATTAGAGAAACCTTAGGGCACACGAGATACTACAGGAAGTTCATCAAAGGATATGCGAAGATCACAACCCTAATGGAAAAAATGTTAAGGAAGGATACAAAATATCAATGGAATGGCGAGTGTCAACATGGTCTGGATACCCTGAAGGAAAGGATTGTTTCCACACTAATATTAGTATTTCCAAACTGGGAAAAAACATTCCATGTCAATGTAGATGCATCAGTGATATCTCTAGGAGCTATGTTAGCGCAAACAGGAGTAGGAGACTTGAATCATCCGATATCATTTGCAGGCAGAAAGTTATCAGACTCAGAACATAATTATAACACGACGGAAAGAGAAGGCCTAGCTATGGTATATGCACTACAGAAGTTCAGACACTACCTATTCAGAAAACACTTTAAGATGTTTATAGATCAGTCAGCCCTGAAATACCTAGTCAACAAGCCAGTTTTGGGGGGGGGGGGAGAATTTGTTGATGGTTACTACTATTTCAAGAATTTTATTTTGAAGTAATAGTTAAAACAGGGAAACTGAATGCAGGACCTGACCACCTATCTAGGGTCACAAATGGAGAAGAACCTACGAATCTAGAAGACACCTTTCCGGATGCACGGTTATTCTCAGTACAGATTGCTGATGACTACTTCGCAGAGATCATCCAACACTCAAGCACAGGTACCGCAAGAATATATCACCACATAGAAGAAGAACCTAGTAGACCGCATAGTCGACTATCAACTGATCGTAGGACACCTATACAAAATACAGACATCATCTTGCAAAGGTACGTATTAGATCATGAACGAACAAGAATTTTAGTAGAATCCCACGAGGGAATTGCAGGAGGTAATTATGTAGGAAAAGATACCCCGCAAAAGGTACTACGCACAAGACTATGGTGGCCAATGATTCATAGGGACTCGAAAGAATACTATCAGGGATGTGATGTCTATCAAAGGGTAGGCAAACACAATAGAAGGGATGAGATGCCACTATGACCACAAGTAACATTACAGGCATTTGACAAATGGGAAATCGACTTTATGGGACCAATTAAACCACCAGCCAAAAGAACAAGAGAAAGATACATTATCATTGCGACGAAATACCTAACAAAATGGGTGAAAGACACACCAGTAAAAGATTGCAGCACAGAGACAACTGCACACTTCTTGTTTGAAAAATTCATCACTAGATTTGGGTGCCCAAGAGTTTTTATGAGAGACCAAGGCACACACTTCATAAACAACATCATTCACACACTGACTGAAGAATTTGAAGTTCATCACCAGAAGAGCACACCGTATCACCCACAGGGAAATGGCACCGTAGAAGCCTTCAATGAAATTCTGGAAAACACACTAACAAAGATCGGTAACGTCAACAGAGACGACTGGGACCTCAAAGTACCAACAGTATTATGGGCGTATAGGACCACATGAAAAAATTTGACATGGCACACACCATTCAAGCTAGTCTATGGCCAAGAAGAAGTAGTGCTATTAGAATTTTTAGTACCTAGCTTACGCGTAATAGCTATCACACAGATGCAAAATGAGGAATTGTACAAGAAATACTAAATCAATTATTGTCAATGGAGGAAGAATGAATCCTAGCAGGATTCCATCAACAAGTGCAGAAATCAAGAGACAAAGATTGGCACGATCGACACATCAAGAAGAAAACATTTAAGGAAGGAGATCTAGTATTTCTCTATGATAGCAAGTCGTTTCAGCACCTGGGGTAGCTCAGAATGCATTGGTTAGGATCCTACGAGGTAAAATCTGTCACAAACAAAGGATCTATATAGTTAATATATTTAGTAGGCATCGACCTCATAGGAATGATCAATGGGAGCCGACTGAAGCTGTATAAGGACAGTCGAGCACCCACTGTGCAGTAAAAAAAAAAAGAAAAAAAAGAGAAATTTTTAAAATAAAAAAGAGAACAAAAAAGAAAAAAGACTAAAAAGCGTGCAATGCTCTGGAGAGAGAAAGTCCACATAACGTTCGAAACACAAATTCAAAAAATGTATGTACAATGGTTCCATATAGCGGGAAAACAAGTGGGAAACGAAAATTCAGAAAAATTAATATTACAAGACAACACTAAGTGGAATTAAAGGATGACAAAGACCGATGGGACATCACATTAAGCACCCCAATAGGAGACAAAAAAGAAAACGTAATGGAAAGTACGAAACCGCCGCAGATGCATTGAACCCATAGTTATGAGGCATTAAACACATAATGGAGGAAGTGTCCTTGACAAGATTTGTGACCAGCCCATACAACACATGAGCACAGGAAAGATTGGTCTATTCATGAAAGGAAAATAGAGCAAGGACAATAGCAGTCAGAACAACCAGAGCGATACCACAGAACTCCCAGAAATTATTCGAACTTAGCAAATGTTCGACAGTCACCACTATGGCACCACCAAAGGCCGCAGAATCGAGTCAGACAACTAGACCAACCAGGGTACAAACTAGGTCACGGGGATCATTGGAAGAAAATGAATAACAACAACTAGATATCGTCGACATCGATGAAATCCCATCCCCCAAGAGGATACTGGTGAACTCTACACCAATACTAGAAGAAATTCAGTAGCCACAAGAAGAAGACATTAAAGTGGATACACCAGCAGTAGCACAAGTGCCTTAAAATGAGGAAGTGGAAACCCAACAGGAAGTGTAGCCAAAAGCACCAAAGCAGCCCTGGAGGTTAACAGAAGGGTACAAAATATGGAAGCACCAACACAACCAATGAAGTCGCAAACGACCATCTTAGGACAACCGACAGAGGAGATCGTTGCTAATTTCTCAACTTGTCCAGAATGGATGATGGGGGAACAACCAAAAGTTGTTGGAACTTCAAACCAACCACCGTAGTAAGAAGACAAAATTTAGATACTAAGATCACCTCGTAAGAAACCCGCAACAGAAATTATTTTACCACACATACCAACTAGAGTACATGTAGAACCAGAGCTACTAGGTCATGTCAGGAAGCTCAAGTATTCTGACCATGACGTATTAGATGAAACTAAGTTCCCGAAACTTGCACAGAGGGTATTCATGCAGACCATAACCATAAACCAAGTTGGAGAAATGATTAGCAAGCCACACAAAACAAGAATCTTAGGTTTTTTTAAGTTACCACATTTTGGCAGAGGCCAGTACGCGAAAACATGCATCAAGTAGTTGTTAGCAGTCACACATGGAGGGGGCATATGGCTGGAAAAACCCATCCCCATAACTATTGATCTTATCGCACAAATCATAGGGTTACCAACTTGGGGTATGGATCCCGCATTGATTCTGGATGACAAATCCAAGGAGAAAAGTGTCGGCAGAAGAAATCAAGAAGAAATATGGCACCACTAGAGGGACGAGGGGAATTGTAATCAAACGAATCAAGAATGCAGCTACACAACTAGGTGCAAATATATTATCTTGCAAATTTCTCTGAAAATGCGGCAAAGAGGAAGTACCAACAAGAGTCATTATTGTTGCAGCTCAGTGCACAGAAGGCACCTCTATGAGCTGGGTGCCATATCTATTGAACTTGTTTCAAGAGGAATGGAAGGATGCACAGGACCTAGACACGGAGTTTCATTACTCATGGTTGATTACCCTAATATCCTTCATGGGATGGTGAGAACCAGGGTATGTGGTCTTTTGTACCAAACCACAGCTAGCAGGAGCAAGATACCTATTATTGAGATCTAGGCTGCAGGCTAGGTAGAAGAGGCAGAACAGAATCATATTTGAAGCATATCTAGAGGATATACAGGAAGCTATCAATCGATCATTGAGGATAACATCAGAGGCTATCGCACGATATGCAGACATCACCAATTTTTGGGCCACAAGACAAACAATGTGGATACAACCAAGGCATGATCCAGATAAATAGTGGCTACAAATGCACTACTACATAATAGAGGGTGATATCGACATGGTCATCAGTGAATGTCCTGATGAATGGAGGATCCCAACCATTACCCGAGAAGTACCGGAAACAAAAATAGAAGGAGAGGCAGAATAGGCGAAAACAAAGCCTCCAGAAATCCAAGTGCTCAAAAAACAATGAACGAGCCAAGGCAAGTTGACTCAGGCAGATGAAGGGTCCAAGTAGACAGGGACCAAAAAGGGGAAGAACGAAACTACAGAGTCGACCAATGGTAGCCGAAACAAGCTAAGGGAGCGAGGGAGACCTCCCCAAACCCCATCACAAAGAAACTAGGGGGAAATAATAGACCAACCATGTAGGAAGG
Organism: Picea mariana; assembly: GCA_032191745.1. Classification (NCBI taxonomy): domain Eukaryota; kingdom Viridiplantae; phylum Streptophyta; class Pinopsida; order Pinales; family Pinaceae; genus Picea; species Picea mariana. The sequence continues at coordinate 49,444 of JASDQU011441984.1, read as the reverse complement.
AGGTGTGTGCAAGAAATAAAAGGTGCAACGAGCATCTCCAGACTATACGATCATGGAGGACGAAGGGGAAATGATCACCAGAATGGTCCAGGATTACTTAGCAGAAGATTTCGATCATGCAACGCATCACAGGGATAAACTGCAAAAAGAGATGGCATAAATGGGACAGTTCCTCAAGAAACTCGAGGAAGCACAGACAACAAGCAACAACAGAGGCATAGAGCCACCAACAATATAGGCCAGAGAAAGAGTGGAGGTAGAAGAATGAGACCCAGTCCACCCCATTCCATACACAAACACAACAATTTAAATCAAACCTAAGATGTTTCGCATGGATGAAATCCTGGGGCAGACACCCGTGAATGATTTAGACCACATCCAATTGGTCTTGACACAGATGCCATCAAGGGCACTACACAAATTGCAGGTTAGTTTCGACCACGAGGTACATTCGCGTGCACATAAAAAATTAGTCGAGATACAACAAGCAACAAAGAAGCGCAAGGCACTGGAAAAATTCTGTGAGCAAGCCAAGCTCGAAACTTAGGAGGAAAAAGAACGCAGGAATGAACTAGAATGAAGAGTAGGAGGACTTTTTGAGAAACTCCCAAGCACTGTGCAAGGGAATGAACTCCTGATAGCAGGTAAGATTGACTAGATTTCACAGGAAATTGATCAATATCAGAAGGAGATCAAGAATATCTGTGAACAACTCACACCAACCACTCCACTGGTAGTGAAGGAGAAAAGGAAATAGGAAGCAACAACGCAGCTACAGGAGATGGAACAACAGGTTAGCACAGTAGCTGAATTTCTCAATAAAGAAGCACAACTTTGGACAAGGTTGGAGGAGGATCCATAGGTCCAACGCTGGGACAAGGAAGAGGAAAAGATCAATGGAATGATCCAAGAACTCAAACAGAGGTAGAAGACCATGACAATCCTAGAATGAGTCAAAGGGATGCATGAGATAAAGAAGATGCAGGAAGAACTTATCACTGCGCAAACATAGAAAAAGGAGCGTCAGGCTCAAATAGAGCCACTACAGGAATGGGTAGCATAAATACTCACATAGGCAGAAGGAGCTAAAACATAGATAAAAAAGACCTAGATCGAATGTGAAAGATTGATGAGAAATGAAGTGGTAATTCAGATATTAGACACCATCAAGGAAAATATCGCACAGGCACTGACAAAAGAAACAAAGCTCAAGGAAAAGTTCCAGACGATCACCAAGGAGATCGAAGAAGCTCAGAAGGACTAGGTGACTCAGGATGAGTCACATGTCAGTGTTGGGGGCCTTTTGGAACTAGGCTGAATTGGAAAGGAGGATGATCATGGGAAAGAAAGCATGCAGAAACGGAAGTAACTATTGGAAGGTAACACAACACACGTGCATGCAAGAAAGCGTGCACAAGGAAAATGACAGCTGGAGGAAGAAAAATATGCATGCATGGGAGGAAGACCTAATGTCAGTAGGGTTAGGGTTTTGGTAATACATTGTAAAAAGGATGAAGAGCCCGATATATATAAATAGAGATACACAGGTATCATAGAGAGGTTGATTCGCTTTTGTACTAGTTAATGCTCTAGCGTAGCTATGTACGAGTTGATGCATTATGTAATATGGTTATGGACCAATTTTGTAAGATGATGAGACAAGAACAGAGGAGAGGAGGAGGAATATCCGAGGATTAGATCACAGGTTGAGGATCCTGGTGCGATCTAGTTCGACTCATACAGATCTTACCCATCAAGGGGAATTGTAAACGCACAGCGCTGGAGATGAAAAAATACCATAATAAAAGAGCCAAGAGACCAATATTTGTGGACGTAGCCTAGGAGGGGGTGAACCATGGTAATATCTGTGTAATTTGATGAATGCATATATATTTTTATTTTCTTTCAGTAGTTAATTTTTATGGTTAATGAATGAGTTAATGCATTGTTATGGAATAGGATTGTGCTATTCAGAGAAATAAACTATGAAGGATAGATGCAATCCCATGAGTACCAGTAGATTGAAATCATAATTCTTAGTAGATGGATCATATTAATAAACCCCTATCTCATACTCAATCCTAGGCTGTAAACACCTGAGTCTTACAACCACCCATTTATAGTTATCTCAGGTCAGACTATGCAGTGCACTCTGTACACTGTGTTGTCTTCTGGTTTACCAGGAGGGCCGATAGTTTTAGAGGCTTTGTTGGAAACCCAAAAGACATGAACCCTAGTTCAATAACTCAGACAATAAAAGGAAGTGGATGAAACTCAACAATGATCATAGCCATCACATCTCTTCTCATAGATAAGATGGCATCATTCTAGTGAGTTTTTCACTCTATATTTTTACTGTCTCTGTACATTTCTTTCATTATTAGAAATCATGTATTATTGTATTCCTTTGTTTCTGGAAATATTTATGTGCACTTCATTGTAATATATCTTCTTTCATTTCATTCCAAAAATAATCTAGATCATAAACCATCCAAATAATAACCCTTTATTGGTAGATTGATTATCACAACTTACAAGCAACTTTCAACAGTAGAAAAGTAGAGAAATTGTATGAGAAAGAGTTTTTGTTACAACCCTAATGGCTATATATTAATGATCATTAAAAGAAACTAACCACTTGACTAATCAAGATGACCTTGAAGCACAAGAGATTCAAAATCATGGAAAGTTCAAACCTAACTTGAACAATTTCAAAGCCTTATTTTTTATGTTTACCAATGCAACAATTAGAAATCTCCAATGAAAATATTAGTGCCTTGTTATAGGGTGAATGGAGTCTCTTCCTTGGAATAAAAACTAACCAAAGAGAAAGAATAGGTATTTTTTTAGAGTTAAATCCTTATAACACCCAACAATAATCCTTCCAAATCGTCTAGCTTGGGATCCAAGATGAACTAAGGTTTAATGTTTCTCTAGGGGTGTAAACCCTCTTACTCCTTGGAGAAATAAATGCTAGATAATCCTTGAAACAAGGGTGTAAACCCTATTACTCCTTGTTTCATGCCTTAATAAAATAAGAATAAACTTTGGCGAAGGGTGTAGGCCCTTTTACTCCTCCTAGAGTTTAAGATATTTTTCTTGAATTCAAACAAGAAAACAATACATTGTAGAAATTACTCACCAAATCCAAGAGAAAGAATGCAAAAAAAAATTACTACCAAGAAATCGTCCATTTTTTTCAAGAGAGACCACCAGGAGATATCACTAGCTTTAAATTCTCTAATAAACAATAATTGTATGCATTTGTACAAGAAAAAGAGAGGCCAAAATTTTCCAATAGGGTTGAAATTGCAGTCCAAAGAGCATCATTATCAAGTGACGAGTTGTGTCTGAATGAAAAATGGATAGATTCTATTTATAGAGGAAAACCCAAGTCATAGTTTTTCCATATTACAATTAAATCCATAATTTTAATCTAAATCCAAAGTTACAATGCTTAATTAGCAAATCATTTTTTCTCTTTTTTCCCACATAGGCTACAAAATGACCAAGAATAACAAAATGATGGCACATAAGCCCATAAATCTCCTCTTTGAGGTGGCATGTGTAAAAGTAGGCCTCCAAAGGCTATGATGTCATGCTATAAATGTGACACGTCATCCCCAAATCAAGAAAGAGCGTGGGTCTTCAAACCCAAAACACCACCAAGTTCACTAAAATGGAAAAATGTCCCCTCAAAAGTGTGATGTCATGCTCCAAAGGAGGGATGAGTGGGCATAGGAGGGTGATGTCATCTCCCCTTCATGATTCTAGGCCTCATCCAAGTTCTAGTGACGTCTCTCAAGGTGTAACGCTCATCATCCTATGCCTCCAATGAGTGGGGCACAACATCCATCCAATGCGATTTCAAGCCCGTGTGAAGGTCTAAGTGGATTATTCCCTCCATGAATATCTTTTAATGGGAAATGTCCTGGAAAGATAATAAAATACACCCTCGGAGAGTCCACAAGCCATATGTATCATGCCAAGTAAGCCACATTTATAAAAGAACCACCCAAAAAAGTTCATTAAGTCCCCCATTTTCAAATCAAAAAAAATTCTCAAAGACGTTATAAACTTTTCCAAATTTAGATATGGGAGGGGTGTCATGGTGCCCTATTGGGTAGCCCAATCCCCAAGTCAAGGAATGTTTCCCAAAAAGACCCTCTCTAGGACATGTAGTGAGTATAAGGTGGATTGGGTTAGTACTTTTGGGCATGGGGTTATTGAAATATTAAGGGCTCATATTGTCACATTTATGGGTGCCTTTGTGGAGGGTGTGTTGCATCCCTTCATTTGCAATGCAACATTTTTCCAATCCCTTTATTTTCCTTTCATTTTTTTTATGGTCCAAAAATCAAGTTCTATGTGAAATGGAAAGAAAAACAGAACCACAATTCCACTTAAAGTTAGAAAACATTGAGTGCCATATGCACAGAAAATCAAAGGACACCACAATGCATTCCCCCATCAAGCAAGACATTTTTTAAATTTTCTTTTTAAAGGTTCTTCAATTTTATGGAGAGGCATTTTATGGCTCTCGGGACCTTAGGGAGAGCATATAGAAGGATAAATTATGACTTTTTACTTTTACAGTGCTAGCTACAACACTTTTGGGCCTTTAGCCCCTTCTTCCCATGAAATAAGGTACAATCCCTTGTTGGGGTA
>JASDQU011441984.1:23499-44676 GCA_032191745.1 Picea mariana | reverse complement strand
AAAATTCTCAGTGACATAGAGATGGTTTTCATCTGTGAGCCAGAAGTTGGAGAAACCCTCAGTGATGAGGAAGAGAGATTAGTTTCAGGTCTCATAAACTGCCAGGAGGGCAGAGATGAATTTTCCAATTTCTAGGTGGGCAATGAAATGAGATCATTGGAGGATCTCATAGACTATCGGGAGGACAACAATAGAAATTCATATTGCCAGGATGGAAATGGTATGAGATTAGTTGAAGATCTTATAAACTGCCAGGTGGGAAGGGCATAAATCCCATATTCCCAAGTGGGCAAGGGAGAGCAGATGAGACTGTCTGAAAGTCTCATGAACTCAGGGATGAGTTTGGGTCAACAAGGAGTGCTGATGGAGATGGGATCGATTGATCTCATAAACTTCCAAGTGGGCAGAAGTGAACTTTCGAGTTGCCAGGTGGGCAATGGGAAGAGATCAACAGAAGGTCTCACATACTACCAAGGGGGCAATGGTGAAAGTTCAGATTTCCATGTGGGCAATGAGATGGGACCAATCGGTCTCATACACTGCCAGGTGGGTAGTAGAAAATTCCCAGGATGCCAAGTGGGCAAGGGGGAAAATATGAGGCTATGTGAAAGTCTCATGAACTCAGAGGAGAGTTCGTATCAACAAGGAGTGCTAATGAAGGAAGGTCATAAATACATTCTGATCATTGGGGGAATTGAAGTATTCCTACCAAGTAGCCCAGTTGAGGCCAGAGTATGTGTTGCAGAAGAAACAATAGAAGAAGGACATCCAATAGTGAGTATCATAGAAGGAGAGGAGGAGTAGACACTAATGTTTTCCCCAACAGAAGAGGAACATGCAAATAAGATGCTCACTCCATGGGAAATGGAGTTAGAGATGCTGGAGGATTGGTTGAACAATCCAGAGCCAGTATATGGCTGCCACGAGGACATAGTCATGCAGATGTTAGCAGAGGATCATTTCGAGGAATCGCTCAGAATTTTCAGCCAAGGAGATGAACAGATGATAACTGCAGTGCCGAGGCATGCAACAGAAGATGAAGGAGAATTCTAGTCTGAGGAGCAGCTGGAGGAAGCTGGAATTCAAACAGCACAAGGGGAAATGGAAGAAGATAATTTATCAGAGAAGGTGACTGAAATGCGGGTCAGTCAAAAAATAAGACTGTAGAGCTGAATTTTGCAGCAGGATGGAAAGTTGATGCCACAGAGGAAAAAGATGGCATGGGAGATCTAGTTGATCAACCCATTTTCCAAGAAGAAGTGCAGTTGAGGAGACTGCATAAGGAGAGCCAACCACTAGAAAAAATGGATGAGGTAATTGAATAAATCATTATTTTGATGTCGAGTTCAGCAGCAGAGACTGCCAGCAACGAGAAGCTGAGAAGAAGGGAGCCTGCAAGAGTAGCAGGGCAGCAACAACAGCAACAACGAAGCAGAGGAGCAGATGGCCAGCTCCAAGGGAAAGTTTGGGATCTAGGTGGATTTCAACACTAGAGAAGAGGAGCTCATGATCAGGAGACCATGATTTTTCCAGCTGAGGAGTATGATGTAGGAGCATCGCTCCATGTCAGCAGCATGCCAGCTAGCTAGCACATCTAGCACACATTTAATGGAGAAAGGGAGAGGTGCAGCCCTCTCAATTTTGAAATTCAAAATTTCAATAAATGTTGTAATGCTTTTAATGCCAGACCACACCTTTGTATAGGTAGTGGTTGAGGTTTCCTTTAATGGTTGCCTGTAGCAAGCCCAGGATGTAGTCAGGACTGGGCATCCATTTATGTAATGTAGTCATAGGAGCCACTCTATGATAGCGATAGCTCAGAGACAGTGGTTGAGGATAAGCTCATGGGAGCCCTCATTTTGTAATTAAGAAATTAGAGTAGAGAGTTAGGAGGAGAGACCAGAGCAGAGAGGTCTCGAGAGAGAGCTGAGACTTGTTATAGTCCAATCTTTGTAAAAATTTGTATAGACATACAGATTAATAAGAAAGCAGTTTTTCCTGCATACTGTGTGTTTGATGTTTACATGTTTTTATGCATTTCATGTTTAAATGCATAACTGGTGAAGTATTTCATAAGTTTCAATTTTGTCCCGTCTTGGAGTTTCCGAGTGCAAGGAGTGCACATAGTCTGCAAGGTGTGCGTTGATAGAGGTGAGACAACCTCAGAAAAGATTAAGAGGGACAACATTGAACCTTCATCAGCAGAGGTGCAAGGAGTGCACAAGAAGGAACTTTGTCTCGAGTTCAGGGAAGATAGAACTACTGAAGGTTCTGTAGAGCTCTGCCAAAAGGGCATCGAGCGAGTGCATAGAGTGCACTAGGGAACTCCATTTCAAGTTATGAGGAAAGAGAAGTGTCGAGGAGAATAAACTCACAGGTTTGCTGAATACTTTGTAGGTTATGCAAGGTGTGCGTCGAGCAGGAGAATGCCAGGTGAGCGTAAGGAGTTTTATTTTCAAGAAAACTTCTCGAATCTGAGCTATTTGAGATCCTTGAATGCAAAGTGTGTGCAGGAGTAAATCTCTAAGAGGACGAAGCTCATAAGAGACAAAGTTTCTATAACGCAAACGAGACCCAAAGGAATTGGGTTCACAAGAGGAAGACTCGAAGGTCGAGACCTTCAAGACTCATAAAATATTCTAAGTCAAAAAAGGCAAGAAAGCTTAGGAGAAAGAGCACAACTGTCGTTGGATCAGCACTGGGAAGAAATATCCAGACCGTTGAATCTACATCCAGACAACAGGAGGAGAGTGCACAAGGAGGACAGATCTGAACCATTAGATCTAGCACCAAGAGTTGATAGCCTTCAGATCTGGAAGAAGTTGTGCGAGGTTTAAGCCTTGTAACAGCAGAAGGAAGAGGACTCATCAAGTCCTGAAAGCATTGGGACCATCCATTTCAGAGGATGCATGTCAAGAGATCCACATTTTGGGGATTTGGACACTGAGAGATCGAGAGTGAAGAGTCTCCCAAAGTCACGAAAGGGAGAATCACGATCAGATCCTGACCGTCGATCAGGACGAGTGTGGACCGTCGATCTAGTGGGGTCGAGGGTTTTCATAGTTTTTGGCACTGGGGAAACAAGGAGAAGACCGTGCCAAAATCGCGAAAGGAGAATTTGTAAAAGGACTAGGACCGTCTATCAAGGAGGACACATGGAGAGTGGTCAAGGTTCGAAGAAAATCCCAAAAGGTTGTGGGTCGTCGATCCAGTTGGATCATGATCATCGGTTCAAGAGGAATCTAGACCGTTGATCTCTCAAGGGGGATATTTCGGCATTTTTGGGTCCGAGAGATCGAAGGACCTAGAATCGTCTGCAACCGGAATCGCGAAATCATGAATTATGAAATCCCAAAAAGTGGACCATGGTCACGGGTAGATTTCGGCATTTTGGGATTCAGGAGTTTGAATGACTTAGAATCATTGCAGCCGGAATCATGAAAACTCGAAAGCATTTGGAGGAATAGCACCAGGTCACAGTACTGGTCGTATGAAAAGAGACTTAAGGGAGGAGCTATGGAGTTAGGCCCTATTTCGGGTTACAACATTTCAAAAGACAGAGAACAGGAGGAATGGTTGCATCGCGATTCCCCGAATCGCGAAAACTCGGTAGCGCTTTGATGTTAAGCACTTGGTCACAAAGTGGTGGTCACATGGATGGAGGGAGGACCCAGAGTCGCTAAGCCCTTTTCATTGTTTCGGTGATCGGGAGTTGGAGAGACAAGGAGCCTAGGAGAGCTGGCATGCAGGAGTCTCGAAACCGCGAAACGTGAAAGGTGTGTTGGTTCAGAACAGAGAAGAGCACTGAAAGCTAAGTGCGTGCATAGGTTTTCTCAAAGCTTGTGCCAGGGAATTAAAGGGACCTGTGGATTCATTCAAGGGGTTCCAACAGGAGTCCGAAGAGCCATTTCGACTCAGAAGAAGATCGATCCAGAGATCGGGAGGTCGCAGAACCCTACTGAGGTAGGGGGTCTGCATCACCCCCCTTCAACAAATTCAATTTATCACATGTGATTTGTAGTAATTCACTTACTTATCTGCCAACTTCCAAGTTGGTGGAACCTGTGTGGGCTCTCGAGTGGACCTATTGTATGATGCTTGCCTCTAAGACATATAACACCTTTGTGAGGATCTATGCCATGAACAAATCCAGTCTCTCTATCTCCATCATTGGCTTCTATACTGTCTCCTCATCCACCCACAACATCTATTGTGTAACCGTGAAGGTGTCACTTCCCTTCACCACTATCTCCATTGTCTCCTCTTGTTCCTTCGACATTGGGGTTTGCTGTGTCTTTTTTGGATTCTATGTTGTAGCCTATTGTACTATAAATATATTCATTCTTTGTAGAGTATCATGGACATCCACTAGATTTTCCATGATCTCCTCACCCTGCACCTTTATTTTATGTCCAATGGCGGGTTGGCCTTCTAGAGTTGTTTCTATTGTGTCATCTTCTTCCTCTTCAGTTTTCAGTTGGATGGTGATGTCCTCGACCAACACCTTCTCTTCGTCATGACCCTATTGTTTTCCCTTAATTTCCTCAGGTTTAGAAGGTGTTTTTGGGTTAGGGTTTTTGTTGTCATTTGGTTTTGCAGATCTCTCACCCATTTCTCCTTGTGTAGTTGTTGAGGTTTCCTCCTCGACCCTCATCGGGTTGATCGACTTTGTCTCCGAGGTTGTAACATATTCCAACTCTATGACATTCTCAGGCTCTTCCATCCTTTCCTTTCTTCTTTGTCTATGTTGAGTAACCCTAATGTATTTCCCTGGAGCGCCAAACTTAGGGGGTGTCATAATGTCAGATGAATAATCAAGTGTGATCACCTTTTCCCAATTTCACCTAGTTCAGGGTTCTGCGGCTCTCTCTGTGCTCTAAAAATGATAAGTGTTAAACTTACCCGTGTTTTATGTGCTTTATAGACCCGGTCATAAATGTTTGGCTATAATTTTCACTTTTCGCGTGCATTTGCACCGTGTGTAATTTTTCCTACATGTTGTCTTTCCATTTTGTCGCATTAGCTGTCGCGCGTGAATTTTTCCATGTTCCTGTCATTCAACTAACTTCCTCCTCTCTTTGTATTTTTCTTCTTTTTCTGTTTTTATATTCCCCTTTCTTATTTTTCTCCTTTTTATGTCTTTTTATAAGTTTTTCTCTCCTAATATCTACTATAGTACACTATATACATGACTTTCTTATTGCACTGCAATTACTGAGAGTTAGTAGGTCAACTATCCATATTCAGTTTCAGTTGAGTACCATTCACCATTCCTTTCAGTTTTGTTCCTGTCAAGTCCTGTAGTTGCACATATCCTCCATCTATGACATTATTTACTTCACATGGTCATATCCAATGCATTCTGAATTTACCAAGATGTTGCAAAAATTCACTGTCATAGATAAGAACTAGGTCTCCCTCCTTAAATCTCTTCTTCTTTATGTTTCTGTCATGTCAGGATTTATCCCTTGCTTTTTGTACCTCTTGGTAGAATCCTACTAGAATCCTATTTTCTTCCATTTCCATTAGTTGAGTTAACCTCTCTTGTATTGTGCCTCTTTCTGTCATATTTATAATTGTTGTTATACGTAGACTAGTTACCAAAAATTCCAATGGCATTAGTGCTTCTTGTCCATACACCAATATGAATGGTATTTTTCCTGTCATATTCTTGCATGTAGACCTATATGCCAATAATAATATTGGTATTTTCAAAACCCAATCATCTCTGTTAACATTTCAGATCTTTGTCAAGGCATTCTCCAAAATCTTGTTGAAATATTCTACTATCCCATTTTCCTGAGGATGATATGGTGTACTCTTTTGGTGATAGAATTCAAACTCCTCATTCATAGCCTTGATGGTACTATTAATAAAATGGTTTCCTTGGTCACTCATCAAAATCCCAAGGAATCCAAATATTGTGATCACCTGCTCAAATAAGAAGTGCATTGTTGTCTCTACGTTGCAATCCTTCATTGGTGTTGCTTCTACCCATTTGGTTAAGTATTTTTTCTCAGTAATGATATATCTAGCTCCCGACCTTATTGTTGGTGGATTAATAGGTCCAAAAAAATCTATTTCCCATTTTCAAATACCTGAAGAGTTACTTTTGGTCTTTACGACATATCATCCCTCTTGTTGGGTTTGCCAACCCTCCAATAGACATCATAGTTTTAGCAATATTCATTGTCATATTTATGAACTGCTGGCCACCATAAACTTGTGTGCAATACCTTATGTGCGGTATCATTTCATGCATAGTTTCCTCCAACTATAACTTCACGAGCTTCTGCTAAAACCATGGGTTGTTCATGTTCTAATACACACCTTCTCAAGATGTTTTTTGTGTTCATCTTGTATAAATGACCTGCAATGAGTTGATAGTTTTTAGCGTTGAATACCAATTTTTTCTTCTGCGCAGTACCAAAATCCTTTGGGAAAATCATGTACTAAAGAATTCAATGGCACCAACGAAGTACTCATCAACTACCTATACTAAAAATAATTGTGAATCAGGGAAGTTGTCTTCTGATTTAGTAGGTTCTTCTCCATTGGTTACCCTTGACAAGTGATCAGGTCCTGCATTCATCTTCCTTGGTTTGAATATTACTTCAAAATAAAATTCTTGGAATAATAACATCCATCTATAGATCCTCTTCCCCAACACTTTCTTATTGACTAGATATTTGAGGGAAAAATGATCTGCGAACATTTTAAAATGCTTAACCAATAAGTAATGTCTAAATTTATGAAGTGAATATACCATGGCTAGGAATTCTCTTTCTGTGTTGTTGTAATTATGCTCATATTATGATAACGTCCTACTTGCAAAGGTTATAGGATTACTTAAGTCCCCTACTCCTGGATGCGTCAGAATTGCTCTAAGTGTTATTTTTGATGCATCTACATGCACATGAAATGTCTTTTCCCAATATGGAAATACTAATATAGGTGTTGTCACCATTTTTTCCTTCAAGGTATCCAATCCCCCTTGACATTCCTTGTTCCACTGAAATTTTGTGTCCTTCTTCAACAAATTTTCCATCAGTGTAGTAACCTGTGCATACCCCTTGATAAACTTTATGTAGTACCATGTATGTCCCAGTGTGACTCTTAACTGACGCACTGACTTTGGTGGTGTTAAGTTCACAATGTCAACAATCTTAGTAGGGTCAACCAGTAAACCTTGTTTGCAAACTATATGTCCCAACAATATTCCAAAAGGTGTGTCAAAAATGCATTTCTTGATGTTTAATGAGACCTAACATTACCTGCATCTTTCCAACATTAGTCTTAAAACTTCTACATTATATTTCAAAAGACTAAAAATAGTCCAGTCATCCAAATATACTTCTAATAGCTTATGTATGAAATCTTTAAAAGAAGCTATGACCACCCTTGAAAATATGGTTGGTGCATTCTTCAATCCAAACAACATAATTGTATATTGGTAGGATCCTCATTCTGTAGAAAATGTAGTCTTATGCATGTCCTTTAGAGCTATTTTGATCTAATGGTAACACGAGAATTCATATATAAATGAATATGCTTCATGGCCTCCAACATTCTCCAAGACCTCAAATCTAAAAGGGGTAGGGAAAGGATCATGTAAGCAAGAATCATTTAATTTCCTCAAATATACACAAATCCTTATCCCTCCTTGCTTCTTTTCCTGGACTACCATGGGATTGATCCATTTGTATTCCTCCACTGGCTCTATCATACCAGATTTCAACATTCGGTCAATTTCTTCTTTCACTTTCATCTTATACACTGGATTCATCCTATAAGGTCTTTGTCTAACAAGTATAGCATTTATTTTTAGAGGTATCTTCATCTCACCTATCTCACCTGCTATTCCCTTCATCTCTCTAAAGGTTGATGGAAACAGGTCATTGTATTTGTGAAGTAACTCTGTTATCCTTTCTAGTGTCTTCTCATCCCAGTAGTCTCCAATGATTTCCATTTTAGGATTTTATTATGTCCCAATGTTGACTTTATTGACCTTGATTGGTGCAACAAATGCCTTTGACTCTAGAGATGGGCCTTCCACCTCTCTCTCTCTCCTTCAATCTCTGTGATCTAAATTTGGGGTGGATCATCTTCATATGGTGATCATCTTCATCTAGTTCTTCCTCAATGACATGATGAGAGTAAATATTTGACTATCTGTTGATTCTGTTTATGATATTTTGTTATAATATCCACCTCGGGTTCCTCAAAGAATATCATTCACTGTATCAACTTCAAAGATGAATCAATGTTGGGGTTCCCATGATCAAATGAGAAGGTTACCACAAAATTGTGATGTAATACTATCCATTATGTAGTGCCTCTGTGCATCTCCTTTTCTATGTACTAGTTTCCTGGTATACCTTCTAATGTATGGACAAAGTATTGAGGTCATTCTTCTCGTGGTGTCAACCTCCACTTTGTTCAACATTTCTCTAGGTGCTCAGTTTGTCTTCCTTGCCCATCATACTTATGCATTGTATTGCTCTCCTGTTATGCACCAAATCTAATGCCCAATAGCTTTTTACACTGATAGCAGTCTTAAATTGTGTCTTTGTGCACACCCCACCATCTAGTAGGTGTTTCCTTGAGTGCAATATCTAGGGCTAACAACCTCTGATTTTCCTAAAATCCCTCCTCATATCTTGTCAAGAATTCCTCTAAGTCGTTCAACCCATGAAAACTGGGAGGTTGCCTTATTTTTGTACCAACCCACCTTACTATGTCGTCTATTCTTGCACACCTCCTTGTGGAGACTTCATGTAGTCTTTGCTGCTAGTTCTCTAGACATGTGTCTGAGTATGAAGAACACAATGTAATGCTTCTCTAGCTAAGTACCCCATCTGTAGTTGGGTTGACATAATATTTTTCTCACGTAGTTGTTATGTATAACTTATTTATTTATTCCTAGTCCAAACATGTCGCCTCTAAAAAAATTTCTCCTTCTGAAGGATCTAATGGTGTAATCACTCTGTAATCACCTGATTCAGAAGCCATTTTTCTTGTCTTCGGTTTGATTACAACCCAGTTATTGAATTCCCAATCCAATCCAAGTAATGTTGGGTAGGGTGTTGTTCCATCTACTATCTCTATCACTTATAAATATGCTATAGTGCGCACTCCATCCAAGTTTATTGTCACACCTTTAAGTCTTCCAATTGGTAACACTCTATGCTGATTTGCCAGTTTCAACTAGATAGGTGAATATCCTAATGTGGGTTCCCCCATACACTGCCATGTATTTTTAGGTAAGACATTTACTTCAGAGCCTAATTCAAGTATGATATATCCCATATTGAAATCACCAATGTTGGAATTTACCCTGAATTCCCTACTTGTTATTCTTCTTGTATGGAGATGATTGATTATTTTCTACTCTAACTTCCCTTCTACCTCTGTGTTGCATCTTTCTAGAAAATTCTGTAATACCTTAATGGATGATGGATCATTCAATAATTTAACACAGGATTGCAGAAAATTATTTATGTTACTTAGTTTCTCTAAAGGTTGTCCATTACTGGTGTGATCCATTGAAGATGGAATCTCGTACATTGGTGGATCATGAGTTTGTCACACAATTAATGTAGATGCAATGTTCTCTTTTAGAATATCATGTTTGGTCTCCTTAAATGTTTCCTTTTCTTTATGCACATCAAAATTCTTCTTTGGCTCAGTATTCTTCTTAATCCATTGTTGTTGAGATAAATATTGTTTTGTGGCATTATCTCCTTTCTTGGCTCCTCCTCAAGTAACTATGTTGATATTATCTCCATCATCCATGGTTTCTACATAAATCCACTAGACGTTCTCGTTGTTTTGGTTCCTCTTTCCCTGATTTTTTCCCAAGAGTGTTGGGCAGTATTTTGTGCCATGGTATTTTGTGTGACAATACATGCATGTCACAGGTGGAAGTGGAAAATCCCTTGCATAATCTACGGGTTTTTGGTAGTTTTGGCATACTACTATCCCTCTTCCTCATCCAAATACTCCTTTTCCTCAACCTCGACCACTGAATGCACCTCTATCTCCTCGTGGTGCATTGTATTGGGGTACCTGGTTATACTGCGTGGGGTTATACTGTGGTTGCACACTGTTGTACTACGACTGTGTGGGATTGAATTATGGTGGCACATTTTTTAACTGCGGTGCAACTTGACCTATCATCATATCTTCTTGTACCTTGTAAGTGTCTAAATTTTTTTCTCTCATCAGCTCCAATGTTCTAAAATCCTTATCATCATGACCCGCTGATTTGAAAAAATTGCAATTTGAAATTTTGGCACTGTCTTATACATCTGCATGATTATAAAATGATATGGATCATTCCCATGTGTCTTACAAATCTCAAACCATGGTCCTTCTATTGGCAAGGGGTTTGGCACCTGTGCTGCCAAGTACTGCGCAAATGTTGGACATTCATTATTATGATGTCTTTATGTCCTGCATAACATACACCAAACAACTTCTCTCTTCTCTTTTCCCTTATTTTGGTTCAACTGAAATGTCATATTCTTCAGATCCTCTTTCAACTCCTCTATTGTTGGATCTGTCTATTGATATCAATTTTCTTTGAGGTGTAAGGCTTCTTGCAGGGCCTCTTCTTGAGTTTGGAACTTCTGTTGTCTCAAAGGATACTTCAAGTGTGGTAATAGTGAGTTCACAAATAATTGCCTATGTTTCATGTTAGTAATAGAATACTTCAACTTACCTTTTAGATGTTTGAACCTTTGATCAATCTCCCAGATAGACTCACCTAGTTTTTTCCTGATTTTGATCATTTCATTCATGTACTGGTATTCTGATCTTGGCTTATGAAAATCATTTACCAATATATTTTTCATCTCTACGAAAGTCTTTGGTACTCCTTATGGACTTTTTATATCAAGGCTCATGTACTAGTACAGTGTGTGGTCTCTGAGTGTGATAGCTAACTACACGAGTTTCACATCCTCATCTTTGATATTCTTTTCTTCCCAAATATTTTCACAGATAAATAGATGATTTTCAAGGTTCTCAGATGCCTTGCCCCAAAATTATGGTAATATGATGGTGGAATCTAGTCCTGCCATTTTGAACAGTGTAGAATTAATTTCTCCATGCAATGTAGATAATTGACTGTTACTTCCTGAACTTGATCCTTGAGTTGGTTTTCCTTGATTGGACCCATAACCTATTGCTCCTCTTCCACTAAAATCCAGTTGTCTAAACACTGGTGTTCTTTCAGGTGTATTAGTCGCACATGGGATTGTAGGTTCCACACTAAATGTGATTTGGATTGAAGTTCTTCCTTTTGTTCTTGAACTTGGACCTCTTGTTTTCCTTTCATATGTTGCACGTAGGATTTCCTCAATATTCTCCACATCCAGGAGATCCTCTACATCGTCTTCATCACTCGTCAAAACCTCTTTTTCGGCTATGGCCCTCTTTTTGTTGTTCATATTATATTGGTAAGGTATTTCACTGCGTGTCTTTCCAGCTTCTTCCATTATCTACTTTATTTGGTCCTCTTCCATCATGATTGGTTCCATGGCCTCCTTCTACTTCCCATTATCCATCTCCTTGTCCATATATCAAACTCATGTCAGTGCTTCCCCCCTTCCCCCATGTGCACAAGGAAATTTATCTATATGATTCCATTGCCATCACACCTTTGTCATATAATAAAATCTTGAGAGAAGTATAAAGTGATATGATGTACCTACCTATGGGTCCCTTCATAAATTCCTAATCTACAGTAGTATAGGACTTCACAATATCAACCAAAAACTCAGTGATAAACCTTGCAATAATACTGTCTAACCAAAAATCTATTGCCTATGTAAATTTGTTATTGACTTGTTGCAATTGCGCAATCTCCACATGATTCCACTCTAGTTGTTTTATCTGACTCGTAGGATGGTTGTCCTTCAACCTCAATAACCACTACTGCAACAGATTCCAAAAATCACATAAAAATACCTCATGCAAATCCCTAAACACATGTTTGTCAAGATAATTGTGTGGTGTAAACTTAGGGTTTATGTTGTCCTTTTGAAAAAACTCGAGTTCCTTTTTCCTTAACCATATGTCAATCTCTTCCTTCATTGGATTCCATGGCCTAAACATTCCCTTCTATGCTTTCATCCTCCATGTTTTTCTTCACCAGATCCCTTCCACTCAATCCTGTGCAGTTCCAGCCATAAATGGAACCATTTGTTGGTTACTTGGGTTGACCCAGGTTCTAATCTCAACTAGGTTTCCAACAAAACCCTCAAATCTATTGGCCCTCCTAGTAAACCAGAAGGCAAAGCTACACACATAGTGCCCAACCGAGTCTCACCTGAGATAGATTTATGGGGAACTACAATACTCAAATGTTTGCATTCTAGGAAAGAGTGGGGATTGTTTTTTGGTTATTTTCCTTATGTCTCAACATAATATTCATTCATCTAATTCTAGGATTCATTCATCATTAAACTATGCATGCATGCTATTATAACCGGATTTAACCATTCATTCTTTAACTGATGCATAACAAAACATCCAACAATCATTCAGACACATTAACACAATGGATTTACCATGGTTCACCCCCCTGGGGCTACGTCCACAAAGATATGACTATTTTTCTATTTTATTCATTCTACTGCAAAATCTATGTTTCATGCATTACATCTTCAGGATTACAAATCAAAAGGAGGTTAAATACCCTCTGTGAGGCGAACTAGATCACACCAGGCTCCACATCATGTGATCTAACCCTTAAAAACTAGCTTATTCGACTCAATGACAATAAAAATAACCAAACTCACAATAATCAACAATCGAACCACAAACTAGACCTCCTAGGTATTTATTTATACTACTCTACTGGCTTATAGTCATTACATTCTTGTCCAAAACCTAACCCTAACATGGTTAGGTTTGTCTACATGCACGCCACGCTTCTTTTCCTCCTTCTGCGTGCTTCTTTTCCTTCTTTTTCTGCATGTTTCTTTTCTGCCACCTGTTGCATGCACTCCAAAAATAGATCTTTCTCTCAAAAAATGGGCCTACTCACAAAATAGGCTTTCTTCCCAAAATAGGCCTGCGCCCAAAATATATTTTCCTCCCAACATAGGCTTGTGCCAACATGATGTATACTTTTTGTACGAGAAAACCCAACAAAAGGAAGAAAGGTCTATACCATCCCTTACCTATACCCACTCGACCTTGAGAGAGAATTTCCATGGATTTTGTGGGAGGTTTACCAACCACACAAAATGGAAATGACTATTTATTTGTGGTATTTGACAGGTTCAACAAAATGTGCATTATCATGCCTTGTAAAAACACCATCAAGGGACAAGAAATGAAAAACTTGTTCTTTGAATATCTGTGGGTGAACTTTGGGATACCAAGGAGCATTATCTTAGATAGCGATACCAGATTTCTTAGTGCATTTTGGACTACATTGTGGGAGAAGAAGGACACTAATTTGAAGAGGTCTACAACATTCCATCTAAAGAAATATGGGTGGACCGAAGTAGTGAACATGACTTTGGTGCAACTTTTGAGGGTTTACAATCAGAAGCATCTAAAGACTTGAGATGAAAATATGATCTATATGCAACACTCTTATAACAGAGCATTCCACACTTTTATTGGTAAGTCTGATCCGGATTTAGGAGTGGAACAAATTGATTAACAAACTAAATATAGTAAACACAGATATATGGAGAACAACACAGATATCCCGTGAACAATATCTTATATTGAATAAATGAAATAGGATGAAACTGTAAAACTCCAGAACTGAAACAACTTGCTCGAATGATGGTAGTTGTCTCTGAGAAGATATGTGGTTGCTACGCGCATTCATCTAAGAAGAATAATTACAATGAGGCTCTCGAGGGATTTTTAATATTACTCATGAATGCCAAAACTGTAGACATACAAAAACCTAACCCTAGGAGGTGAAACACAAAATTCATGTGGGCCTTGATGGGTGATTTGGTACCTCAAGTTCCCGGGGTCATAATTTTTGCATACGACATCTGTTTTAGGCGCGTGATAGCTCGTTGGAAAGGTATTTTAAGAAATACACATTACACCATCAAAATCTAACTCCATCTATAGTTTGACTATGGGGAGCCAAAAAAACATTGTTTAGGGCCCCACAATGACCCTGGAAGTACAAAAAGATGTGTTGGCATGAAAACATCCAAAATAATCTAGTTGGATTAGGTGGGAGGCCACCAGTCTCCACCTAGAAGATGTGTAGGGATTCAGAAAGCCCTGGAAGTGTAGAACCCACAATTACAAAGAATTACAGAAGAACGTGTTGAACTAAAAATTGTCAAGAGGAGCCAGTTGGAATAGGTGGGTGGCCACCAATATTCACATGGATCAATCCTCCCCCCTTAGGAAGAAATGGTTTCCATTTCATTGAGTTCCCCCATCAGGTGAGGAAACGTTTGCTGAATTTGGCCCCGGGTGAGACACTTTCCTTAGTGTAGGAGCTTTCCTACCTTGACAACCTGAATAAATTTGGATCCTCTGCTAGTGGGTTCCCTTGACCTATGTGTCCACTATCTGATCAATGGATGCCTATTCCATGCAATCAGGGTTGAGTTATGTTGGTTTTAGTTGTTCTGTGATCTTGGAGGTGTCCGATAATGGTAGAAAATATGGTTGAAGGAGGTTCACATTGAACATTGGGTGCAAGACAAGGAAGGGTGGAGTATTGAGATAAAAATCATTGCTACCCACTGTAACATACCCGACCACCAAGAGGCCAGGCTATGCCACTAAAACAGACTGCAACACACCTAACCACCCATAGGCTAGGCATGATGTAGTCCCAAGACTCAGTTCTCTGATCTCTAATTCGAAGGCAAAGGATTTCTTAACAATGTTAGGAGCACGCACACCACATGCATAAGACAAGATCCATGCCACAACATAAAAGAGATAAACAACATGCCATGCACAACAAATAACTAGTAGAAAGGCACATTAGAATACACATCTTAGAGATAATTAAATACACAACAGAAAACATTAAACATAAAACACAGAGAGCACTTATCTTTGCAAGTAAACGTTCACCAACTGGCTACAGACCAAGGACGTTCCTCCCAACAATAGACAATGTTGTTCATTTACACTCAACAGCAGGTCACCCCCGATCCAAGGCTATGAATCCACAAGGATACGTCCTAGGCCAAGTATAAACACACAATAGTTGTCTAAGTAGCTCTCAGGTTTCCCAACCTCACAACAATCCTAATTTCTAGCTCTCTTTCCTCCTCAACCTACAAAACCCCAAGAAATGAACACCTTTCTATGCCATGTAGTCCTTGAGGTTGTTCCATTTCTCTCCAGGGATCCAGTGCTACTAGTCAAGAAATCTCCCTGCTGGAAATTCCAAGTTCTCTCCAGGGATCCAGTGCTACTAGTCAAGAAATCTCCCTACTAGAAATTCCAAGGACTCTCAGTTGTGAATAGTCCCATATGAACTGCCATCAATTTCATGCACACAGACATCCATTCCCTCCTAGAATGACCAGTAAATCATTACATCCATTCAACGATGGATCTCCTCTTCCTGCTATTTGTTTCCATGCTCAGACCAAGAGAACACGAACTCGTAGTAGTGAGTGAAGAGGAAGAAGAACAAATGAACCAGTGAGAGGACAAACCAAGGGAAGAACAACAAAAAAAACCCCCAAGGGATGTTTAAATAATTACATGAAGACAAGAGCCACATGGCCTCCCTCCCAAGAAGCTCATGTAACCCCCTCTTCTCCATAAAATCAATTATGGGTATATAAAATAATAATAACAAGACTTAGCCCCTCAAGCCCCCTCTCTCATGGAATCATAGCCCCCTATCTCTTTTATCCTTATCAGTCTTGCAACCAGTGGTGTATTTTATTAATGTATAGGAAGTGTTACATTTCCTAGGCACTCTGGCCCCTTTTCAAGTTTACTGGTTCACCATCCTAAGTCATATTTACATAATACATTATAGTTTATAAGGGTTAGAACTGGGATGTTACATCCCCCTCCCCTTATTTTGGCACTTTCCTCGGTGCACAACACCATTCCAATGTTATTAACATTACAATTCTAGGCCCTCTAGCCTCAATTCACATAGGCAATCCAACCCAATCTTATATACATAGGCACTCTGGCCTAAAACATGTATGCATAGGAATTCCGACCCAAAACGTGTATGATTATCTTCAAAATGTATATTTCTGGTAGCAATCCCAACCAAAAATATCTCCTTCCTTCTCAGCCCTACACAACCCAAAGAAATGAACCCCTTTCTCTACCATGCAGTCCCTCAGGTTGTTTCACTTCTCCCTGAAATCAGTGCACTCGACCACGAAGTTTCAGAGTTGTGGGTTCCAGAACTCCAGTTGTAGCAAGTCCATTGGACTTTCTTCCTTCCATGCCTTTGTCAGTTAGTTGCTCCAACATCACCTTATTTTTTCTCATAGTCTGGTACTTTTATAGATCTTCAACATTCATCGTTTTCCTACAATATTTCAAATTAGCGAGCATGTCAGTTCAAAATTTGTGCATAAAATTTTCATTATTTCTCATATTGTAAGAGTAAATTTTCATAATCCAATACAATGCTTATCTGTGTGGTTCATGGATCTAAATCCATATGGATATCTTGTTAACTTGGCTCACTATTTTCCCTGACATACCCATTGTGTGCATGACCCCAATCAAGAGATATCAAAGTCTCCTCTTCCTTGTGGTCACTCACCTTCCAGGCCCAGGCTCATGCATCCCCTTCTCTACTATGCAGTCCCTCAGGTGATCCATCTTGCATGACCAAGGTTCTCTTGCACAAGAATATTTCTAGGGACATAGGGTTCTCATGACACAATAATAGCCTTTTCCATTCTTTACAACTTGCATATCCAACATATCATCTGTATTATACACATACAATCAT
This sequence comes from Picea mariana, assembly GCA_032191745.1. Classification (NCBI taxonomy): domain Eukaryota; kingdom Viridiplantae; phylum Streptophyta; class Pinopsida; order Pinales; family Pinaceae; genus Picea; species Picea mariana. The sequence continues at coordinate 27,722 of JASDQU011441984.1, read as the reverse complement.
CATGAGATATCATTATAACCATTTCAAACATAAATTTCAAATCCATTTTATATAGGAAAATAAACTTTTCCAAGCATGATCTTTATACTTATAATGGTTGGCTCTATAGCTATAGATATTAGTCTTCCTTATGGGCTTACATCCCTGCCATATCCAAGACCATTCTACCTGCAATTTCTTCAATTTACATTCGGCCAAAACACTTCGTCAGTAATTATCAAATCATAATTCCCAAAACTGTTTTATATAGGAAAAATAAAACTTCTAGACATGAGCTTCTACTCATAACAATTTGACTCTTGAAGCAATAGGCAATGGTCTTCTTTATAGGCTTACAACACTGCCATATTCAAGACCCCTTTCCTCCTGCAATTTCAACATTCCTCAGCCAAACAAATTGTCACTATCTCATGTACAAGACATATATTCTCATGGAAATGATTCAAAAGAAAATCACAAAGTGTTCTCAAAATCGTTTACAACTACAATTCAGTTACTTCTATTAATCCAACTATCAATTGGAATGAACTCATCATTACATACGCATGTATTATCAATCACAAAGACTTTTCATAATGCCACAATTAATAAGATAACAATCAATGTGCCAATACCCATGGTCACATATACACAATGAATCCATGCATTAACTACATAATACCACATAACTATGTCATGTATTCCACCATGATGAGTTGGAAGGCTTGTCCAACGATTCAACACATCATCCACACACTTCCTACTGCTTGCCTAACTATTTGGTTACCTTCCTTTTCCACCCAAACACAACACCAAGAATATAATCATTAAGTGCTCTTCAGTGTTGGCAAAGAGGTTGCAATCCAAACATCAGATATACAGTAGATACCATCGAGCACTCACATAGTTCTATAGCCCTTCCATATCCAACCATATTATGGTTTCACATGACTAGCTCTATGGGTATTCATTGTTATATAAGGAGTATGTCTTCTGAATTAACCTGGTTATGATCCCATAACCAATCATAACATAATATGAAATTGACATTTTATCTAAGTGCATTCTAGCATCAACAATACTTACACACTCTAGTCCTTCTTCCATTACATATCAATTTAAATACTGAAAATTAACTGAGGGAATCCTTACCTCGATCCCCTTCAACATGTATGCATCAACAGAAACTAAATGCATACCTGCTTAGTTGTTACTAACCTACTTGTTCTTGTCCGACCAAATGATATTTGTAGAAGCTCACAAAATTCCCCCTTCATCATTTTTATCACCATTCCTGCCAACCTCATGGGTATTCACCTCGATGGAAATTATAAGAAACAACAACATCCACATATTTAACCTTGTTGTATCATTTTTCCTGAATACATAATCCATCCTTTAGTCACAATCAAACATTATTTCATAATAATAGACTATTCTAAGTTCACCAGCATGTTATATGCATATCCAAGCATGTACATATGCAAAATTACACATCCATATGCACCAAGCATTTACTGTCAGCATGCCTACTAATGCATATGCAATTTAACTTCATTATATGCTTTATGCACTCTAGTGCATTTATGTTTCAATTCACTTATGTATTTATCTATTTCTGTTGTATTTTATTGTCGTTGAATTCCTTTAGATACTTGATGCCTTGTGTGCTTCCATTCTTCTCATTTGCACTATGTTCTCTGGGTCTAAACACTTTTCCAGCCACGTTCCATCTGACCATTCTTTCCCACTTAGTACCATTCCCCAATGGAAATCCATTTTCATTTAGTGCCACTTTTAAAGTGAGATAGAATTACAATTCCTCTGCATTGTCATCTTGCTTCCACTGTGAAATCTGATTTAAGATTTTAGACAGTAGATAAGTAATATCTAACAAATCCTTCCCTAGAACTCCTATGCTTGACACATAGAGATTATTCACACACCACCTCTTAAGATCTTTGTTTCCTTCCACATCAAGCTTGCAACTATCTACACATATCTACCTTCAAGGCTATGGAGCCTTACTTTTCCTTTCTATGCCCATTAATGACATTATTCACCTACTAGCTTCACGTCCCATGTGAGGATTCTTTCTTTTGTCGTACCTCATCCAAATTTTGTAAGAAAAGTTATGCCTCCATGACCCTAACATCTGATCCTATTCTTGAATTGATCTAGTTATACCTCTAATCCTGATAAACCTACAAGCAACAATCTTGTTAGAACTATACATATCATACAAAAATTGTCAATTAAATTTATAGGTACCTTTTCATTTAAATGATAATATTATTCTTTAACTAATATCGTTTTTCCTTTTTATCCTTTATTCGTAATTCTCGTGAATTAACTCTCTTTTAATCATGATTGTGTGTCAGTTATTTTGTCTTCATGAGTTGATCACAGACATGGATCGACTCATTATATCGTACTCATTCTTCTATTGTGTTCTCAGTTCACACACAGATCATATTTTGATCCTTTATTGATTCTCTGTATTATTCTAGTGTTAGATCTCTGTCGAATTAAATCTTTATGAGGCGCTTCCTTCAAACCATTTACATATGACCATATGCGCAAAACCACGAGCTTATTGATTTGAGCGTTGCCTCTTCTTTTCCCTTTTTTTCTTTATTCCATACAATCGCAAGTGGTGACCAGGAACTAAGCTAAGAAGTTCTTGATCACTTATCAAAATCAACAGTCACGTCTTAATGTCACGATGAGCTGGACGATTCTCATTTACTTTAGAAATTCGGCTATTTGTGGCTCTTGAATTATGGACTAGTAATTCCTCTGAAGTGATTACCCATTGAATGAGTCATAAAGCGGTGGTGACTGCTTTTTGTTGGTTAACACCTCCACTTATGCTATCCTTCCACTTTACTTGATCATTGGTTGGGAAAGCTCCCAAAGTAGATCAATGGTTAATGTTGACTTCGGTATTCGACGCTTTGCAACTTTGGAACCTTCAACCAGCACCAGATCAATGACCCTTGTCCTCTTTCATGATCAACAATCAAGATCCCCTTCAGAAATTTGGCCTTCGGAGGTCTCAACTTTCCCCGCTTGCTTCCCCCTGGAATGCTTTTATCCAGAGTTCATAATCTGTCGACACGTGTCCTCCCGTAGATCAATGATTGTGAATCGCTTTGAACCTTCGGGCTTCGAGAGTTTTAAAATCTATGCCTTCACTTTATCCTAAAATTGTTTCACCCAAAGTCAATGATTCATCGACACGTGTCCTCTCGCAGATCAATGGTTGTGAATCTCTTTGACTCTTTGGGCTTTGGGAGTTTCAAACTCTATGCCTTCACTTTCTCCTGGAGCATCGATCCTTCAAACCGCTATGAGATCTACTGCCACATGTCTTTTAGGATCAATGGTCGATATGTACTCCAACCTTGGGACCTTCAGGATTTTTCGACCCAATGCAACCTGTCACATATTTCCCCTCTGAAGTGCCCAGTCTCCAAACTAAATGATCTATCGCCATGTGGAGAAATACTGGAAGTGGACACATGGCCCAATAAGGTGAGTGAGACATGCAATGTCCTATCTGACATTTCAATCATCCACATGCTCAAAAATTACTGACATGTGGCACACATCCCATGTGTCCATGTCATCCCCGGTGACGTCCGCAAGCCACATCACTTCAAAAATTCCGAGGTCCACATCACCTCCTAGTGACTTCATCATGCCCCACCACTTTGGCTCTTCAAGCTTCGAGACTTCCAGAGTTTCCACACTAGCACACTTCCAATTCTCCTAATCTCTGATTTCCCAAACCGGCCAAACTGTCACCATGTGTCTCCCTTATCGGATGACCCATATTAACCCCAAAATTCGGGACTTCAGAAGTTACCGCTACAAGGATCAGTGGCTGCAATTCCTTTGGGCCTTCAAACTTCGAAAAACTTAAACTTCAACTTTTTTCCGAAATGGTTTTATCGAAAGCTCATGATCTACTGACGCATGTTTCCCATGTATCGATGACTATGATTTTCTTCGGGTCTTCAAACTTTGGAGAACTCAACTCTTAACCTTCGCTTTTCCCTGAATTGCGTGGATTTCTACCACGTGTCCTCCTGGATCAGATGACCAAGATTCACTTCAGGTATTCACTCGGAGTCCATCGATTTTCATCACGTGTCCTCCTTAATCGAACGACTGAGATTCACTTCGGATCTCCGAGGTCCGGAAATCTCAATTCTAAACTTCTCCCTGCTTGCTTTCTC
>JASDQU011441984.1:0-15049 GCA_032191745.1 Picea mariana | reverse complement strand
ACTATCACGATCTGAGACACTCGTTTGTGGGATTCCAAAATGTACCCAAACTCGTTCAAAGAAGATATTAGCAGTGGTCTCTGCTATGATGCTCTTCTTACAGGCAACCAGAATTGCCATCTTCGAAAAGCGATCAACAACCACAAAACATAGTCATTTCCCCACTTGGTGGATGGGAGGCCTGATATGTAGTCCATTGAGATGGATTCCCATGGCCTGTCAGGAGTAGGAAGAGGGGTGTACAGGCCATGTTTCTTAGTGGTCGGTTCAGCAATAGCGCAGTAGTGCAAGACCTGACATACTTGTTGACCTCCTGTCAAATTTTCAGCCAATAGAAATGTTTATGTAGCATCGCCACTGTCTTTTCAATATTGAAGTGTCCTGCCACCTAACTGTAGTGGGCCTCCGAGATCATCTTTTCTTTCTTGCTTAATGGAATGCATATATGGCCTAGACGACACAACAACCCATCCCGAAGATGGAAATTATTGACAACTTCGTTTGCACCCAACATTTGGTAGGTGGTGGCAAAGTCTGTGTCTATCTCATAGAGTTGGGTCCATCCAGAGGTCTCATGGCCACAAGATTCTAGCATCGTGGTGAGTGCTATGACTGGAAGTCTACTGAGGAAATCAATGACACGGTTGGTGCTTCATATTTTATACTTGATGTTGAGGTGGAATTGTTGCAAGTATGTGGACCACTTTTAATGGTGGTCAGTCTCCAATTTGTCTTGTGTCTGCATGAACTGCAGTGGCTTATGATCAGTGTGGATGACTGTCTCCTTCCCAATAATGTAATGTCTCCATTAGCGGTAGGCTTGCACAATGGATTACATTTCTTTATCGTAAGTTGTGTACTTACAGACAACATATGATAGTGTCTCACTATGATAGGCCAGGGGGTGGTCGTGTTGAGTGAGAATGACACCTACAACACAGTCTGAAGCATATTTCTCGCTCTGAAAGGGTTGTTGCAGGTTTGGTAGTGAAAGTACTAGGGATGAGCACAAGAACTTCTTCAAATCATCGAACACTTGTTTTTGGGACTGGCCCCATGCAAATTTATCCTTACCACCACCTCTGGTTATTTGGTTGAGGGCCCATGCAATATGGGAGAATCCCAACATGGACCTGTGGTAGAAATTGGAAAGACCCAAAAAGCTCCGAAGCTTAGTGAGTGTGGTTGGGGTTGGTTAGTCATGTATGACTTAGATCTTGGATGGTCCATATGTATGCCATGCTGATCAATGATGTATCCCAGTTAATGGACCATGTCCATGCCGAAGGATCATTTTTCCAAGTTGGAGTATAGCTTGTGCTATCACAGGGTGTGCAGAACCTGCTGAATATGTTGTAAGTGTTCTGCCCAAGTCTTGATGTAAATGAGAATGTCATCCAGATACATTACTACAAAATTATTGGTGAATGGTCGCAGGATAATGTCCATCATCCTCATGAAAGTGTCTGGAGAATTTGTCAAACATAAGGGCATGAACAATGATTCAAAAAGGAGGCCTTCCTTTGAATTGAAGGTGGTCTTCCATAAATCTGTCTGTTCTATCAGGACTTGGTGGTAGCCAGACATTAGATCAATCTTACTGAAGTATTTTTTCCCCATGAGTTGATCAAGGAGGTCGTCGATTCGGGGAATCAAGTACTGGTTTCTGATTCTGATTTTATTCAGAGCTCAGTAATCAATGCAGAGTCACCATGTTTTGTTGGGCCCTTCGTTTTTGGGATAACGCATAGCACACGTTTTGACTGAGCATGAGTTGCACAAGCTCCAAAAGAAGCTGGATAGTAGAGCAAGAAAGAGAAACAGAAATAAGTTGTGAAAGACAGCACAACGCCAACTAAGAAACAATGGTTTCAATAGAACAAGAAAGTGTGCAAGATGAGATGTAAGACACAACCTAGCTTATATATAGGGATGAACATGATTGTAAAAGGGTTGATTAGCTATGAGTTCAACTGAATTGTGATCGAGTTCAGCATGATCTTTCCCTCTCTATTAGGTTGTTGTCAGTCAGGTCAAGAAAATGTTTGAGTCTGTAATGTAGTATGTACGCCTTTTGAGAATTAGAGCTTTGCGACATGAGTCCAAAATCAAGAGTCTGTAATAGAGCACTAGTGTATGGTTCAAAGATTGTAAATGAAGGAAGATTCTGAAGATAATATAAAGAAGGACCTAAATTTTCAAAATATTCTATGCCTTCTTATGTTTTACTCATGCATTTTAATATTTCTTTATGTTTTATGCGTTTTTCATGATGGTTTTGTGTTTAAATCCATTTTGGTAACATAAGTAGGTTTGATTCTTGCACACATAAGATTCAAATCTGTTCGATGGCTAAATGTCTTGCATGAGGTTAGGATGATTCCTAAAGGTTCTGTGAATCCTCTTAAGTATTTTCCTTATGCTTCTCTATCTATTTGTCTCAGCAACACTTCGGGTGAGACTTCTTCTCTTCAGAGGAGATGAAAATCCCAGCACTATAGACTACTTGGTACCTTTTGTTGGTAACCTGAGAAGGACCCTGGTCTAATAAAACTCGTGCCAACAAAATGGTTATGTTTTCGGTACCTGTGTTAAAAGGGAACCTATAGGGAGGATGCTTCCGCAGATTCACATATCTAGTATCGACCAATGGTGGGAAAGAAACTATGACACTTTCATATAGAAATAAGTGGATCTGAAGGGAAAATCAGTGGAAGATACTCGTGAAGCAGTATTTTACTTAGAAAGATCAAGTGACCAGTATGATATTTTCTGGGTTGAGTTTATAGAAGAACTTTTCCACTGGATAAAGAGGCTTCAAGAAGCTCCATAGTTCCAAGAATGAGTCAAGAGGATATGTACTTGGGACACAGAAAATATTGCAACACTTCATCGACTGGATTGTCCAGCCACGCAAGTGGTTGATTTCTGGGTCAGTACCACATTAGAAGGATATATTATCGAGTTTGCAACTGAGAACCAACAATCCTTTTTTTGCGTAGAGGTGATTTTCAAGAAAGGTGCAAGGGGAAGACTATTGAGAGAGATCTCCCTGTGGATTAAAGTTTTCTTAATGGAAGAGGGTATGTTGGCTATGTCCCCAACTAAAATGGAAGCGTAAACACCCTCACTTGGCGTAGGGTGAGGTTGTGGTAGAGTCATGACCTAAGAGAGGGGAAGGGTTATTTGACAAATGGGGGGTAAACAACGAGAAATGGAATCAAGATACGAGTGATCCTTGAAGAGAGCCGCCATAGTTGAGAAGTGGTGGCGTGGAAAGATAAAGAAAGAAGAATGATAGTCCGAGAAGTTGAGGAAAGAAGTCAGATCAAGAGAAGTAGAGGAAACACATATGGAAGAGTTGTGAAATATGAGAAGACAGGAAAGACTAGTTATTCAAAGACTAAGTGAAAGAGAAGTGCAGAGAGAAAGAATTCCCTAGGAGGTTGGACAAGAAGGATAAGGTGTAGACGTAAGAGAGGAATAACCCAACATGAATCTTGAAGAAGAAAGAGAAGATTCATCCCCAATGATAGGAGAGATCGGGAATCCGACTGAAGAGATCGCTCTAGTGGAAGAAAATGATACCCCCCAGATTAAAGAAAACTGCCTGGAGCCCAGTGGCGCCAACCCCAAATTGCCCATACCCCAAGTGTCTTCTATACAAGTGGTAAGTTTGATACTACCTTCTCATACTAGTTCTGTTCCAGTACAATTAGTTAGTTAGTCACAACTAGGAAGTGTGAGTATAGGGAGGATATTAGGATCTCCTAGTAGATCGCAAGAAGGACCGTCAGGTTTTATTTTGATAAGAACAACAAGATCAACAATGGTTGGTCATGCGGGAGGTTCGATTACCCAATACCCAAAATTTTTGGGTAAGGGAGATGAAGATGTTGAGCAACATTGGTTCTTGTGTGAAGCCATCTAGAGATCTAGAGGGACTCCAGATGTGAATAAGTTGGCAGAGTTCTAGACTACCTTGAGAGATCGTGCTCTCAAGTGGTGCATGAATATCATTGAGCCAGGAGTGCCAGGAATGAAAGGTCAAGCATTCACACTTAGCCAGGTACGAACAAGATTCATAGAAGAGTTCAACCTACCTCAGTCAGAACAACAGGTTTTGTCTGAGTTGTGCGAGATCTAGAAATGGGAAGGTGAATCATCCTAGGAATATAGCCAGAACTTTAAATACACTATAGGGAGGTTAGCACATCCAATCCATGAGGAACATCAAAGGGAATGGTACATTCAGGGATTGCTACCTTTGACTCGGATTCCACTAACTCAATAGTGGATAGCCACCTTAATAGATGCCTTGGAACAATCAATTAATATTGAAGCCATGGAGAGATACCCTGGGAGCTTGAGAGTGACCAAACCCCCAACAGATGCGAAATTGGCACAACTACAAGGGAAAATATCGACGCTTACAGAAAATATTCAAGAGATGACAATACCTAGACCAGGACAACCGCAGGTCTGGTGCACCAGATGTTATATAGAAGGACATCTAGTAAATGAATGTCCACGAATGAGGGGAATGGGACCTCCTTAGAATCTAATGGGACTTCCCCCAGGACCCACGGAACAATTTGAGCAAGTGTCTACGAACATACCATTCCATAACCCCACCCCTTATCATGCTTTTCTAGGAATCCAAGCAACTCTAGCAGCTGAGTACTATGAAATATGCAGAATCCATGGGCATGGGCCAAGACAGTGCCCCATTATGCAGAAATATTCAACAGTACCAAATACAGTACACTATGAATTCTATGCATCTACCATGCACACTACCAATCAATGTAGGGAATTGGATGCACTTGCAGACAGGTTGGATAGAACAACATTCAAGGTGAATGAAAACCCTCAAGGACCAGGAATAGGTCGAGGAGGTGGAGCTGGAGGAGACTTCGAAGGAGGAAGAAATGGGGGAAGAGGGCCAAGAAGATGTTATAACTATGATGAGAAAGGCCACATGGCTAGAGAATGTCCTCATCCAAGGCGACCATTGTACTCTCACTGCAAAAGCAATGGGCATGCAACTGAATATTGCCCATAATTAATTGAAAAATGGGAAGATAGGGTACGACAAGGAGGAAATAACCTCATCAATTCATAAATAAAGAGATTTATCAAGGGACAATTTCCCAACCTCAATATTGTTACTCGAGGAGGAGAAAAGACAGGAGATAATGATGATACTCTACCCTAGATCCAGAAAGAAACACCTAAAGAAGAAAGGTATGACCCTCTAAAAGAGAAACAATTCTTTAAATATGCCATAGAATTATTTTAGAATACTCCTAGCCTTGATATGCGAGTGAAAACCCCACAACCTATTGTTTATCCTAAGATTGTGTAGGTCCCTACTTCATCCCCTGCACCTAGAAACCCTGTAGTCATACTGAGAAAAACTGAGCAACCACGAAATGTAGTTGACCTTTGGTTTCAACTATTTTCCGACATTCTCGAGAATTATCACTTAACAAAGAAGTTGCACAATGCACTATACCTAGTCTTCGGGAATGAGGAAACCATTGAAGCAGGAATAAGGGATAATCTCTATGAGAAGAATACTCAGAGAGTGCAGAGAAGAAAAGTAGGAATGAGAAGAGAATTCAGATTAGCAACCCAGTTAGATGAATTTGAGATTAAGGGTGTCATGTTGGGTTTGGGATATGATGTGAACATTTTGCCTAAGAAGACCTGGGAAGCCTTAGGAAAACCTAATATTACATATTCCCCAATTCAGTTAAGAATGGAAAACGAATATTGTATCTTCCCCATAGGAAGGTCAGAGAATGTGGAAATAGATGTTGCAGGAGTAAAGACAATGGTTGAATTTGAAGTCATAGAGATCATGGGAGATAAGGACCCTTACCCTGCACTACTTGGCATTGATTGGGCCGATGACAACTACACAATAATCGACTTAAAGAAAGACACTATGATCTTTGAGGTTGATGGAAACAAGGTAGTTCAACCTTTGGATCGATATATAGGGCCCATATATACAGAGTCAAAAAACAATAATATGGAGGGAGAAGGCTTGGACCAGTTTTACACCGTAATAGCAGGAACAAGAGATGATTATATAAATCCTATTGTTGATGGATCAGTAAGTTGGAGAACCATACAGTCAGCAGACAAAGATTCAGAATTGGGTTTTGACAGTTGGCAACAAGGTTCATATGAAATATTCTCAAGGAGATGCAGAACTGTCAGAGAAACTAGATGGATTGGGACTGAAGTTAGAGAACATCCAGTATATGATGGCACCTTAGAACTTGACATTTTTCTTCTTAACATGGAATAAATGGTAGTAGAGAACCAAATAATCTCAGTACTGGACGTAGCTCTCCAAGACACCCCTACCAAATGGTGGGCCAATCATAAAGAATTACTCAGATATTGGGATGATGTGAAGCAAGCCATCAAGTATAGGTTTCAGAATAAGGAGCAGCCAGAACCAGAGATGCAGACGGATTTCCAAGCTGCGCGACTGTTTAGCGGACAATCTGATCCTAAAGCACATGTTGAACAATGTGTGACATAATGGCAAGTTGCAGAAATACCTTCTCGCTTATGGGTTCAGTTATTTCCCCACTCTCTCGAACCAATCATGAAATATTGGTTCAGACATGAGGAAACTAGAAGATAGACTAGCAACTGGCAGATGCTGGTAGATCATTTTTGCAAGGACATCTCATTTACAAGTAAGTACCCTAAGCTTGAATTAGTCCTGCAAAAGATTGAAGAATTTTTTTTTATAGATAATAGTAATCAGAAATCAAATTTAGTAATATGTGCCAAGCATAGACAAGAACTTCAGACTAACCCTCACCTACCCTCAATCGAGAAACCTGTAGAATGATATCAGATTAGCAGAGATTCATAAATCCCAGATGACTTAGAGAAATTAAGAAACCTACCCATCAAAGAGACAGAAGGGAACAGAGAAATCCAAAACACCATACCCAGTCAGGTTGATAGTTCCTATAATCACCCATTAAAATTACACAAAGTCAATATAGGGACCATCGAGCAACCTACGATAACCATGGTGGGAGACTATTGGGATGATAAAACTAGTCAAGAGATACAGAGCCTGCTGCGGGAATACAAGGATTTGTTCCCAAAGAATTTTTCAGAGTTGAAGGGGATCAATGGAGTTATGGAAGAAATGAAAATCAAATTGAAACCTGGATCCAATCCTGTAAGAAATAGATCATATCATCTTAATCCTAGAATAAAAGAGAAGGTTAATAAGGAGATAGATAATATGTTGGAAGTAGGACTCATTTTTGCAGTGGAAGAAGCAGAATGGGTCAACCTAATAGTTATTCAAATCATGAAAGGCACAGCGGTTATTAAGTTCTGTGTAGACTATAGAATACTTAATCTTGCCTATGTGTATGACCCTTTCCCCACACCTTTCATTGACGAGGTGCTAGAACAGGTTGTGGGGAAGGAGGCATACTCATTCGTAGATGGATTTTCAGGGTACCACCAAGTCATGATCGCAAAAGTGGACAAAAAGAAGACCACATTCATAATAGAATGGGGATCTTTCACATACAATGTGATGCCATTTGGCTTGAAGAATGCCCCTGCATTTTTCTCCAAAATTGTAATAGCAGCCTTCAGAGAGTTCATTCACAAGTTTATAGAAGTTTATATGGATGACTGGACGATATATAATTTTCTCAAGGAACATGTAGCACTATTACGACTAATGTTTGACAGATGTAGAGAATTGCATATCTCATTGAATCTCAGAAAGTGCATCTTTTGTGTACAACATGGGAATTTTTTAGGCCACATAGTCTGTCGAGAAGGTGTACTGGTAGACCCAGCCAAAGTTTCAGTTATTGTAAATACACCACCACCTATGATTGAAAAGCAGTTGTGCTCCACGCTGGGATACACAAGGTACTACCATAGGTTCATTAGAAGATATGAAAGCATTACGGCACCTCTGTAAAACCTATTGAAAAAGGCCGAAACATTCCAATGGACTCTAGAATGTGATAAACAATTTGAGACACTCAAGGAGAATATCATCATAGCCCCGATACTAATATTCCCAAATTGGGAAAATGAATTTCACGTCCATGTATATGCTTCAGGAATTGCCTTAGGAGCTATCTTAGCGCAACCTAGAGATGGAGCCATGGATCATCCTATTTACTTTGCGAGTCGAAAGTTGTCGCAAGCTGAGCACAAATACACAATGACAGAAAGGGAGGGTCTAGCCATGATTTATGATTTGTATAAATTTGATGTTATTTTTTAGGTTCTCAGTTCAAGTTCTTTACTGATCATTTTGCATTGAAATATCTAGTTAACAAGTCTTTGTTGGAAGGGATAATTTGTAGATGGTTGCTGCTATTTCAAGAGTTTTCATTTGAAGTTATTGTTAATCCGGGAAGATGCAACATAGGACCTGATCACTTGTCCAGACTAGAGTCAGGGGAAAGTGGCGTAGCAGTTGATGATAATCTCCCATATGCATACTTGTTCCGAGTTGAGGCCATACCAAAATACTTGGAGGACATAGAAGTCTTATTAAGTACAATTGCCTTCCCATAAACATATTCTGCAACCCAAAAATGCCACATGGTTGTTAGAGCAGAGGATTACTAGTTGATCGCAGGACAATTGTATAAACTGGGACTAGATAATATCCTCAGAAGATGTGCCATGGATCATGAAAGATAGGATATACTATGGGAATACCACAGTGGAGTTTTGGGAGGTCACGTAGGAGGAATGGAAACCGCACAAAAATTTCAACAAGATGGACTTTGGTGGGCAATGCTCTTCAAGGATGAAAAGGTATATGCTAGATCATGTGATGTTTTTTAAAGAGTAGGTAAGCCATCACGATGATATGAATTACCACTTCAACCAGTTCGAGCTCTACATGAATTTGAGAAATGGGTAGTTGACTTCATCGAACCAATCAATCCAACAACCAAGCATTCAAAGGCTAGGTACATCGTCACTACAACTAACTACCTCATGCATTGGGATGAAGCAACAACAGTTCGGGACTGTTCGAATGATATTGCTGCCAGTTTCATTTTTGAGAATATTACCTCTTGGTTTGGATGTCCTAGAAGCCTAACCAGTGATCAGGGAGCCCATTTCATTAGCAGCACTATAGCAAAGATTATGACAGAATTCTTGATCCAACATCACAAAAGAAACCCCTTCCACCCTCAGGCCAATGAAACAGTAGAAGCATTCAACAAGATCCTAGAGAAAGGTTTGACAAAAGTCTATTGCGCAAATTGGGAAGACTTAGATGATAGAGTTCCAGTGGTACTGTGGGCTTACAAGACAGCCACAAAGAAACTCCACAAGTACACACTGTTCCATCTAGTTTATGGGAAAAAGGCATTGGTTCCTGTAAAATTCATCACTCCAAGTTTGTACATCGCAGAGATAACACATATGTCGAAGGAGGAATCAGTTGTGCTGAGACTTATGGAGCTAGAAGAACTCAAGGAGACCATATTTCTAGCAGAATTCCATCAGTCAATTGAAAAAGGAAGACAAAAAGTTTAGCATGACAGGCACATTAGGACCAAGGTATTTACGCAAGGAGACAAGGTTCTAATTTATGATAGTCGGTACCAGAAGCATCCGGGAAAGTTTTGCATGCATTGGTTGGGACCATTTATAATTGTAGAGATATGACCCTCAGGAGCAGTCATAATCACACAAATGGATGGTATGTTGCGGCCAGGATGGGTGAATGGCACTATCCTGAAACCCTATATGCCTCAAAACTAAGAAACAAGGACTATTGCTCTAGTCTGAAGGAGCGTGTATAATAGTTAGATTTGAGTTTTCTGAGATTTTTGTAAATTCATTTAATAAAGACAATGTGCACAGTGTTGCATCGTGACACATAGCTCATTTTATGTTTTAGTGGTGTTTGATACAAGACTAATGACTTAGCAGCACAGGGCCTGAAGCATAAAAGAAACTGTTAAGAACAGTCATTAATATGATGGGGACCCTATTTGTGGTCGGAGGGAAAATGAATCCGAATACGATCTGATTCCATGTGACCACACGAACCCAATCTAGTTATAGCCTTTATTTCCATTATGGTACCCTATCTAAGACATAAATCTGTGATACGTGAAGATTCCATCGATATTCGCGTCGAGATTCCCACCCATTAGACGAAAAGACTGAAAACCATCCATGTCCTTACCCAACATGCCTAAGGAAATGTCAGGGTCGTCTGATAGAATTTAACTCGTTCAACCTTCCCATCGGACAACTCGGATCCAGTTGTGTCCATACGGTCATGATGAACCATATTTATTGATAAACTTGCCCTCTAAGTCAAGTATAAGCCTTTGATAATTCACCATATCACCCATCATTCTCAAAAGAGGTTAGTAATTTTTGAATTCTACAAAGCGAGCCAACCTGTGCAACTGTGAAACCCATAGTCATGACCATAGTCCTTAGCTTACCGTAGAAGTCATGATAACTCAGAATCCACAATTCCAAGAGCCATAGGAAGACTAAGTGCCATGTCTAAAGATGCAGTACCAGATGATCCCTACGACCCCTAAGTTGAGGTCGTGGGCGATCTCAAAGGGAAGGTGGAGCATGTTAAGCTCCTTGACTTTGATTTAATAGATCCAGTTTTCTTCCCCCAACTGAACATAGACGTCTTCTAGAAGATGGCTCCAGATGATTTGGGAGGCATGAAATTCGTGCCAAAACTAGAATTTGTCAACTTATTTAACTCCCCGTCATGAACCTTAGAGACCTACTAGTATTCGGCATGACTAGAGAGGTTGCGCGGTTTATAAAGTTTCTGATCAAAAGAGTGCATGACCAAAGTCTCTGGTTGGATAGGCGGTATCCAATCCATGCTGAAGATATCCATCAACTTACTGAACTATCCTTTGAAGAAGAGGATGTGTTGAAAGGATTCCAGGGTCCTGGTAAGCATGAAAAAATAAAAGAGAGCTCAGCCTATATGAAAAATTCAACACAAATAGGGGGGGACGCACAATAGTAATCAACCCCATACTACCAGAAATAGTTAGGACAAGCTATTACATCATAGCCAACAAGGTTATGAGATTATACTACAAGGGAGAATGCACACTAGATGCACTATCAGTAGAAGACTTTTGCGCCAACGTCGTTGTGTTCAACTGGTGTAGTTACCTGCTAGAGGAACTACTAGTGGCATATGAGGAAGCACATGAGAAGGGAGGAACCTTCACCTATGGTTATCTATTGATGGAATTTACAATGTTCAAATGGAAGCCACCTATGGGAAGACCGTCAACGCTACCAGACAAAGGGTGCTTGGAGAAAATGTTCCAGCTCTGGCAGTCCAGGACGGATTCCAAGAATGTAGCCTTCAACACTGTAGCATTTTCTAAGTGGTACAATGCCCTGATAGACACAACATAGAGGCTACGTATTCCACAAGAACTTCTTAACTGCAATACAAGAAATATTCCCTTCAGCATGAACCGACACCATACGTTTGTATGGCTGAGGCATGTGAGCAGGGAATATTTCCATACAAGGATGATGTCATTCTATCTAGATGAGGAGGCCTTTGACAAAGAAGTAATGTCGTGGCCAGGATTTAAACGCAACCTATACAAGTCAGGGATGCACTACAACCTACCGGCCGAGCTGCTAAATAAGAAAGGCAAAGAAGCAAGGGTAGGACCGAGCATAAGCTCAAAGCCATAGAAGCAAGAAGCTCCGGCAAAATCAGATTCCGAGGAGGAAGATGAGACACAACCATTGGAGCATAAGAAAAGAATGCCACTGGTCCTCCATCATATGCCAGCTAACACCGTGTTGTCAGGTGAGGATGTCAACAAGATCCTGAGTGTTGTGTTCATTACCGAACCAATGGTGAATAATCTCAGAACCAGGGTTTCAACGAATAAACCTCTGAACCCCCAACCCATTTCACTGGTCGTCCCCTGCACCTACGCAACGGTCAAATAAGGTCCCATCATCCACATTTAGGATGACCATGATCCTGAAACATTTCCATCCACAATCATCACTGAGCACCCTTCATCATCACCACAACCCCAGTCACCACCCCTAGAAACCACCAGTCCACCCCAAACCAAGATGCAACTCAACCAACGAGAGAAACCAGAGTGAGAACTCCCAGGAACAACCCAGAAGTTTCCTAAGCCAAGACCAGAATTTTCTAGTCAAAACTGCGAAGAACCAGAGCAGAGCATGCAATTGACTGACTCGAACCTAGACATTAAAGACCAACAGACTGTTCCTCCCGCACAAGAAAAATACACCCAAACCATGGAGGAGCCACAAGACCAAAGAAACTAGCAAATCCCCTCACCGTCCAAGGGTGAGGATGGCCAAGAAATCACAACAAAGGAAGCAAACGTATGAAACGGGTAGGAGATACCAGAGGTTCAGAAGGAACCACTATCAACACCTGGAAGAGCGCGATATCTGCACAGGAACATATGGAGCGGGTTCTCTAGAACCCTCAGCAGTGTCAAGAGTTGATGCAACTATGCATAGCCAGGACAAAGGTCTTGACTCTCTTGCCTTCAGTGCTAATATTGAGGATTGCCCCAGAACCGTCAACAAAGGAGGAGGTAGAGACCCGCTCAGAGCATTCAATGGCTAGTGGACTTCCATTGTAGACATGAGCACCCAGAGATGTAGCACCTTCATCCACTTACCTGGTACAGTGGCCAGTGATGCACTTATTTGGACTTATCAAAGCATCAAATGATCAATTAGATAAAAGGCTCCAATAGGCCAAGAGGTATGTTGAGGTCGCAAGGGAGGAAGCACTCGTTGTGCAAGCATGTAGAACACAAGAAGTGTAGGAAAAAATCTAGGTTGAGCATAGATTGGAAAGAGAGCAGGAAAATGTTGTTGAAGCCTGGCCGAAGATTCGAAAGGTTGCAATTGAAATACCTGAAACCAGCGATGCAGGCGAGCCAGAGCATCAAATTGAGTTGCTCCAAGGAGCATGGACACAACTCACCACTCATGCGGAGCATCTTGAAGTATAGTTGCGATGGACTCGGCTAGAAGCAGAGCAACAACCTCAGAAGCTGCAAGAGCATATGCAGAAGATAGTACCGGAAGGTAGCAATGCTTGAGCAACACTACACAAATACACAACATGATGCACAAAGATCTTCAAGGAAGTCAATGATTGGATGGGAATCATCGCTCGACACAAACAGGTATTGGAAGAGGTGAGCACCAAGATCGAGGTGTTGAATGAAGAATTTGTGGCCACAATGGATCCGATGGACCAACAACATAAGTTCGATCAAATCCAACAGGAGGAGAATGAACTAAACACCCTCTTTGAGGCACAGTCCATAGCAAATAAAGAGTTGCGCAACTTCTGACCCATTATTCATATAGTATACATGCATATGCATCAAGTTGATGCAACAACAGATTCTGAGTGGAACTTGTTGGTTGTGTCCAAGCCAAAGGGGTGTAGTACAGAGGCAACCCAACAATTTGTTGCAGAGGCATCACTCCTTGCTAGGAAGTGGTAGGATAAGGTTGGAAAATTTCAAGAAGTGAGGGAATGGACCTTGCAACTAGTCCCAGAGTTGGGCCCTTCGTTTGAGGAGGCAAAATAAGAGAAAGCACAAATAGAAGAGTAGAAGGAAGAAGAAAATGAGGACAAGGAAAAACAATAGGTGCTCCAGGAATCTGTGGAAGAACCAAGTACTTGACTCGAGGGTGATTCAAGGGTTATGGTCAAAGCTTGTTGGGCCCTTCATTTTTGGGATAAGGAATAGCGCAAGTTTTGACTGAGCATGAGTTGCACAAGATCTAGAAAAAGATGGACAACAGAGAAAGAAAGAGCAACAGAAATCAATTGCGAAATATAGCGCAATGCCATCTAAGCAACAATGGTTGCAACAAAACAAGAAAGCGTGCAAGCCGAGACAAAATACAAAACCTAGCTTATATATAGGGATGAAAATGATTGTAAAAGGGTTGATTAGCCATGATTTCAGCTGAATTGTGATCGAGTTCAGCATGATATTTCCCTCTCCATTAGGTTGTTGTCAGCCGGGTCAAGAAAAGGTCTGAGTCTGTAATGTAGTTTGTACACCTTTTGAGAATTAGAGCTCTGCGACATGAGTCCATAGTCAAGAGTATGTAATAGAGCACTATTGTATGGTTCATAGATTGTAAATGAAGGAAAATTCTGAAGATAATATAAAGAAGGACCTAAATTTTCAAAATACGATATGCCTTCTTATGTTTTACTCATGCATTGCATTATTTCTTTATGGTTTATGCGTTCTTCATGATGGTTCTGTGTTTAAATGATTTTCGATAACATAAGTAGGTTCAATTCTTGCACACATAAGATTTGGATCTGTTCGATGGCTATATGTCTTACATGAGGGTAGGATGAGTCCTGAAGGTTTTGTGAATCCTCTTAAGTCTTTTCCTTACCCTTGCTTATTTATTTGTCTCAGCAACACCTTGGGTGAGACTTCTTCTCTTTGGTGGAGATGAAAATGCTAGTGCTCTAGACTACTATGTACCTTTTTTTGGTAACCTAAGAAGGACCCTGGTCTATTCAAACTTGTGCCAACAGGTTCCATATTTCTTTTGTACCAACACGATTGGGCTCCCACAAGGTGATGAGCTGGGACAGATGTGCCCCTTGTGTAGTAGTTCTTGGATCTGTCGTTTGATCTCCTCATTCTCTAACAGATAGCAACAATAGACTGGCCCATTGGGAAGTGATGCATTGGGGGTCAGATCGATGGGGTGCTTGACCTGCTAGTGTAGAGGTACCTCGGTAGGCAAGGAGAAGATATCTAAGTATTCTTCCATGGCCTTATATACTTGCTTTTGCTGTGTGGAGAGGTCGGTCACAAAGACCCTGGATGTGGCTGTGATCTTTCGCTCATTCTAAGAGCAAATCACGAAGAAGACAAACTTCCATGTCTGAGTGATGACCTTCCTGCATTGCTTAGCAGAGATCAAGGAAATA
>JASDQU011441982.1:0-23507 GCA_032191745.1 Picea mariana | reverse complement strand
TAACTTGAAAAATAGAGATATTAAAAAGCATTTCAAAAAAAAATGGAGTTGTGTTGTTTCTCAATGTCATGAAGAAAATTTTGAATTTCAGGAATACACATGAGTGTACATGCATGATTTGAATGTTTTTACATGTGGAAATAAAAAGTGATGAACTCTTAGTGTGTTTTGGTTGAGAATGAAGATATTATTTTTTTCATGGAAATATTTCATATTGAACTAGGTACTCCAATAGTTATCTATCAATTAATTTTGGTAATTTTTCATCATACTTCATATTGTTGAATCACTTAATAAGGGAGTTTTATGAGTATTCTACTACATTTTCTTCCATCATCTAGATTTATGAGTATTCTACAACAGTTTCTTCCATTATCTAGATGCATGTTAGATCTAGAGTTAATATGGATCTATATGTGTGTGGATCTATATAGATCCAATAGGACTTTTAGGGAGATGTGTAATTCCTTCTATGCTCAACATGGAGTGACAAATGGCACTTTGAAAATTTTATAAAATATTAACTAAATAAAAAATATAAAATGTCCACCCTAACCTTGTGTTAAAACATTATCACATGGGTAACACTTTAGAGAACTTATATTTTCTTCAAAAAATATAATACTTATCACAAAATATTATAGGAATAATATATGTTAATCAAAGAAGGAGACAAATGGAAATAAAAACATTTGATAAGCATGCCTAATATCTAAAAACAACTATGTAGATACGTACTAGACTTAGATAGGTAGATAGAAATGTTGTTACAATGCCAATATAAATATCTCGAGAATTATAATCAAGAATATATTTTTTCTATGCATAACTTGTGACTTCTATTGAGTTGAGTGAAACTATAGTGATCTTAAATTGATTTTAAATGATAAAAAAAACTTACTTTTTTTTTTTGTATGATCATTGTATTAAAGTTCTATTGATCTAGCAAAATATCATACAAGTATTCGGCCTTTGTTGTTGGCTTGCTGTCGGGGAAACCAAACCAGTAGAAAAGGTAGAGTTTTTCAGTCCAAACTTTATGGCCAATATTTTTTTAAAAAGTCTTAATGTATAGAAAATAAAATAAAAAACACCCTATACAAAATTTACTATTGGCCCTTGGCCCAAATCTTCTTTGAAAATTAATTACAAACATTAAGAAAAAATAAGGTTCATTGACATGGTGACATCATTGACCGATCCTGAGTCTGTTCCATGGCCAAATTTGTTTTACTTTTCGGGGCTGAAGCTATCACCACCATGCTTGACTGGGGCAGGTGAACTAGTACTTCACACATCATCAAGTGAAGACCATCGAACTGTAGCTGCATTGTATTCTGAACCTCCTCCCTCCTCTGAAGCATTTGGCCTAAGAGATTTTTTATGTGCCAATTAAAGCCCCAGTGTCTTTCAGTGCTTTGTTTCCCTTGCCCAAGTCATCCCCACATCTGGAATCCAACGAATTGTGGCTTCTCCCACCTCCTGCTATGTGTTCATAGTTGTCTCCTAGTGGACTACTTCTTTTGCTTCTTCCACATGGTCTTGGAAATGAGGAGGAATGGAGGTATAAAAAGAGTGAACTATGTTAAATGATTCACATTGAACTCTTGATGACGAGGCTTCCTTATCAGGCTAGCGAGATGAATACCCTAGAGGCACATGTCATCCTCGATGATAGCCTCCTGGATACCCCTGCCTCGGAGCCATTTCTATTGTGACACCCAAACGAAGTCTAGTCCTAACACGCGCAATCTGTGGGAGAGTCTCACCCCCCCTTCTGTCTGAAAGTCCCTATAATTCTCCACTACAATCCTCTGATGGATTTGTTTGTGACCTCTCTACCTTTCAAACTTAGCAAAATGATCCTTATGAATACCTTTTTCCATCGATCTAGGAGTAATATTTTCCATTAGTGTGATTACTTGACCCATATTAAATTACATTAAACAGTGGGGTTACAGATGGAGTGTTGGGAATCATCCTCCACATGTTGTTGGATTACGGTGCCATGTGATAGCACCCAGGTATAAGTGTTTGGAACCTCGAGATGGGAGTTCAATCTATCTAGGCCATTAAACACTCCTGCTAACATATCTATTTGGTGTCGTCGATTTAAACCCCTACTGGTCCTAGCATTAATACCTTTTATTTCTTTGAGTCCGAGATATATGTCTATCCTTCTCTCTAGTTGGTAGCCTGGGGAAAATATGATCCCTCTAGAAATCGTACTAGCTGCTCCATTAATCCATGCCTCTGATTCACCTGTTGGCTAGGGTTGTTGTTAATAGCCACTAGTTCGAACATCCTATCAGTATCTGGGCCTGGATCCCCGTCGATGCCCATCCCTAACACCCCATACAGGTGATTCCAATTGTTCCTTCCTAGTGTTTGATAGGTGGTCTCCATTCTGTCCATTTTATTAAGGTCCCAGACCTCCTCCCACTTGCCGTTGTTGATCTTAACCCCTTCGTTAGCTAGCCAATCAACTAGCTTGTTTGTTTTCTACTTCACATGGCTTGGGATGATGACGAGGATGTTTCTCATTGAATTTTACACACACTCCAACGAGGCTTTGAGAGGCCAACTGAAGGCTATCTTCGAGAGCGACTACCCCTATTATATATGCTTTATCATATTAATAATAAATATGGAATCTCCCTCAACTATAACTTTATTATAGTTGTTATTCCTTTCTATGTTGAGCCCTTATTCTAGGGATAAGAGCTCTACTTCATTATTAATTTTGTAGTCAATCTTACTCGCATAGGTTCTGATGATATTTCCTTTGATTTTATGGAAGACGCCTCAGAGACTCGCCTGGCCTGGGTTACCTTTATACCCCCCATCGAAGTTGATTTTGATGAACCCTTGGGGAGAGGGTGACCAACTTGAGGGAGCCAAGACCTTTGGAAGTGGTGAGATATGGAAAACCATATCCAAGGTATTTTTCATAGCTAAAGCTATGAGGATGTTGCTTTCATACTGGTTTGTATTTCAATTCTCTTCTTTCCAAGGTTGGGTAACTATTTTTTCATGAATAAATTTGATTATTCTTGTCCATATCACTCCCGAGGTCCACGTCTCATTTTTGAAGAGTCGCTTGTTGCATTCTTTCCAGGTTTCCCATACTAGGAATCCTACGAGAAATTGCCAAAGGAGGTTGAATATAGGGTTTTGAGTAATGGAGTTAGGCCATTCTTCTATGGAGGTAATAATAGAGTGATGCCTGTGTCCCATTCTCTTGAAGAGGGCTTGACTCTAGTCCCATAGGTATTCCACAAAAGGACAGGAATTAAAAATATAATCATTTCATTCTTCTTGGGAGAGGCAAAGAAGGCATCTGGAGGGACCTATGAAGCCTCATTTGCAGAGGTTGTCCCAAGTGAGCGTTTTGTCTTGGTCCAACAACCACAAAAATATTGAAACTTTTGGCCATAAATTATGTTTTCAGATTCACTGCCAAATTTTTTATTTGAAAAGATTCTGGTGGTCTACTACTAGTGTATAGGCCTCTCTAAATTCCAAGGAACCCTTCATTGTCCATCCCAAGTGGAGTTTTTTTTCTTCATTACTAACTAGGATTTTCCTAATAGTTAGGTCCTTCCAAAACCGACCTGTCGTCTCTTGATCTTGGGTGCCTTCCCATCCTTCCTTGGGAATCCAATTGCATCATTTATGATGGGCCTTGATCCGGATCATTTTTAGAATGACATGAAGAAATAATTATAACTGAGATATAGCAATGAAATACACAAAAATATAGAAGAGAACACAGAAATACAATGAAACCCAACTTCTATTACTGAATAAGATAGAAAAACATTGTAGAACAAAAACTGATAGAATGAGGTAGCCTATCTCTGAAAGGAAAGAGTTGTTAGCTATGCTTCATTCGCAACAAGATTTACATCACACTCCATTGCATGATTATAGGGATTCCTTCACCTTAATTATATATGAGAGAGTGAGAGGAGAACAATTCCCATGATGCATGTGGGATAAATTGGACTAAGTTTATAAAATGTCGTAGGCATGTAAAACACTAGGACTTCCCGGGCGGTCACCCATCCCAGTGCTACTCTATCCTGAGCACGCTTAACTACTAAGTTCTAATGTTATCCAGTGTATTAATGCTATGTTTTAGGCATGTACATAATATCACTAGGAAATCATTACATGATGTCTGCAATTAACAAATGAATATGGCATTACATGCCATTCCCCATCAAAAGGGTGAATATCATGGTTTATCAAAACCATAGGCTCAAAATGGTGTTTCAGTGGAAAAGGTGGATGTCCACTGAGATCCATCTGGATCATTCCTCCCCCTTTGGGAAGAAATGGTCCCCATTTCATCAATTTACCTTGGGAGATGAGGAGACTTATGCTAAATATTAAGCTTGGTGCGCTACTTGCCTTGTTGAAGAAGTTGTCCTACTTAGCTTGTTGAAGGTTGTCATGAACCTGTTATTGGAGGGGTTGGATCTGTTCGGCCAATATAGCTATATGATATATACCTAAGTGTGGGAGGAATCTTTCGGTGAAGATGTAACATGAAGAGTATGAAGGGTTATATTATAAACGTGCTTGACTGGGTAGTGTGGAGGCACCCCCGTAGGTGTAGCAATAACATCTTTGTACTCCTCTACAATCTTTTCGATCTGATCCTGTTGGATAGAAAGGTCTTGGGTTGAGTCTACATTGGTTGCAATGTCCTTATGTTCACCCTCTAATCAAATTGTGAAGAGGCTAAACTTTGCATTATGAAAGATTACTTTGTGGCATTGTTTTGGTGGGACAATAGTCGGAAATACCTCTGGTATCCTATATAGATGACCCCCCAAAGTAACAATGATGCTATGGGGTCGAGACTGTGACACCTCCACATATAGGGTTGGAGAAATGTTCCCCACTGTGTCAATTTCCCTTGGGAGACAAGGAGACTTCTGCTAAATATTAAGCTTGGTGCACTACTTGCCTTATTGAAGAAGTTGTCCTGCTTAGCTTGTTGAATTTTGTCATGAACTTGTTGTTGGAGGGGTTGGATCTGTTCGACCAATATAACTGCATCATCTACCTGAGTGTGGGAGGACTCTGTCGGTGAAGATGCAACATGAAGAGTATGAAGGGTTCTGTTATAAACTTGCTTGATTGGGTAGTTTGGAGACACCCCCGTAGGTGCAACAAGAACATCTTGGTACTCTTCTACAATCTTGTCGATCTGCTCCTGCTGGATAGAAAGGTCTTGGACCAAGTTTGTAGTGGTTGCAATGTCCTTATGTTCACCTTATGATCGGATTGTGAAGAGGCTAAACTTTGTAGTATGAGAGATTACTTTGTGAAATTGTTTTGGTGGGACAATAGTTGAAACTACCTCTAGTATCTTGTATAGATAACCCCCCAAAGTAACAATGATGATATGGGGTCAAGACTCATAAAAAACATGACACCTCCANGCCTAATAGAACATCACATACTTCCAATGGGGCAACATCACACACTACCTCATCCTTGAAGGGCTTGATGTCATAAGATAGGCCACACTGTTGGATGACACGAAGATCTTGACTCTATAGAAGCCACCCGATGTTGTATGGCTACGGGTGTGGTGTTTTTCGAAAATCCAACTGCTTGAAAACCTCTGCTAAGATGATGTTATTTTGGCTTCCACTATCAAAAATAAAATGTAGTGGGGTCCCCTTCACCCACATCTATGAATGGAAGAGTCTATCCCCCTCCTCAGGATCCTCTTCTGGTTGGATTGTTGTAGTTGCGAAGTAACAGTGGGTTCTGCTTCAATTATTTGTCTCCTTTTATTATTTTTTGAATCAGGGTCCAAGTCAGGGTTTGGATATTTTTCTTTGAGCTCAATAACCAATGACTATATTGAGTGACATTCATCAGTGTTGTGCCAAGGGTTGTTGTGGAACTCACAACACTTTCCAGTGTCTTTCTTAGACTTCTCGTTACCCTTCTTTGCTTGCATCTGGGACCGGATCTCTTGAAGTTGGACTTTCTTTCTTTGTCCTTCATTACGTGAGTTATATTAGCCTTTTCCATGATTCTCCCACTTACTTTGCTGCTTGAATTTACGCTCAATTTTGACTGCATATCGATAAGATGCTCCTAGTGAGGAGATGTCCAAGAAATCCATCTCTATTTGGATGTACATGTGTAGACCATTGTGGTAATTCAAAACCAAGTGTCACTCGAAGTCTTTGATACCTAGATTTGAGTGTAAGGTATGAAAGATGTTGGTGTACTTCGACGCTGTCTGGTCTCTTTTCTAATGGATAGTTGTCCATCTTGTGTATTGGTCATCATAGTTTCTGACAGGTTAGAACTCCTCCTTTAGGGAATATGCAAAGGCCTCCCAAGTGGGTTCTCTCCCAAATACTGTAGATTCATCCATGATGTACCTCTCCTAGTATCCTTCCCACCAAGCTCTGACATGGGGAAGGGACTTAAGGATCACGAAGGTGATCTTTTCACTTTCGGAATTTTTTTGGACTGAGTAATAACCTTCTACCAGATTCAACCATTTTTCTAGAGCATATGCATCTATCTGGCCTTCAAATAAGGGGATATCAAAATTGAATTGTACCTTGAAGGGTGTCGCACTTGCGAAATGGCTTCTTTTCAAAGATGGCTCAGTCGTCACCATCGATAGTTGTCCATCATCCTGTTCCTTTATCTCACAAGAGATTCCTCGATCGACATATTGAAAGGATCTCCTACTCTTTCATCTCTCTTTTCTTCCACCATGGGAGGTCGCTTGGGCTAGCGAGAGAGGTTGTCCTCAAGCGAAACTAGCTCGAGAACCAAATATCTATACACTGAGCTCATCGGGGATCTACTCTGAGAAATAACAAGGAGAACACTTTTCTGATACCACTGATCCAGATTATTTTGAGAATGACACGAAGACAGAAATATAACCGATATATAACAATGAAATACACCAAAATACAGTGAAACCCAACTTCTATTACTAAATAAGATATAAAAACATTGTAGAACACAAACTGGCAAAATGGGGTAGCCTATCTCTGAAAGGAAATAGTTGTTGGCTATCCTTCATTCGCAACAAGATTTACATCACACTCCATTGCATGCTTAAAGGGATTCCTTCACCTTAATTATATATGAGAGAGTGAGTAGAGAACAATTCCCATGATGCATGTGGGATAAATTGGAATAAGTTTATAAAATTCCATAGGCATGTAAAACACTAGGACTTCCCGGGAGCTCACCCATCCCAATACTACTCTATCCCGAGTGCGCTTAATTGTGGATTTTTAATGGGATCCAGTGCATTAACGCTATGTTGTACGCATGTACATAAGACCACTAGGAAATCATTACATAATGTTTGTAATTAACAAATGAAGATGAAATTACATTCCATTCCCCATCAAAAGGGTGAATATCATGGTTTATCAAAACCATGGGCTCAAAATGGTGATTTAGTGGAAAAGGTGGATGGCCACCGAGATCCATCTAGATTAGGCCTCTTCCTGGGTCCAATAATGAGCGACTCTAGTTTTTATTTGACTTAACATTGCTTCCTTTATTCTGGTGAGTTTTTCTTGGTCTAACCATTTTAGCCTCTGTTTCTAGGAATCATCCCAAAATAGAGCCTCCTACCCATTTTGTATTTCCCAAAAATACTTTTACTGGATTAGGGCTTGGTTTTGCCATGCCGTGTTCTAGATGTTAGAGCCATTCAGGGTTGTTTGTATTTAGATGAAAATTTATTCCTCTTCTTCCCTACCATATTTCACCTTCCACAGGCACGTTCATTGATATTGTTGGTTAGTCATCCAATGCCACCATTATTTATCACCTAAAAATTTACCCATTACTTCTGGGTCCCGAAGACCTAGACCTCCTTCCCACTTAGGCTTGCAAATAGAGTTCCTTGAAACTAATAGCCATTTCCCCCTTTCCTTTGATCCTCCCCAGAGAAAGGATCTTTTGACGTTCCTCAACCGTTTAACAACAAACTTAGGGGCCGCTAGAACGAAGAACCTTTAGAGAGGGATGGTCTGGAGCATCGATTTCACGAGGATCAATATACCTGCCAAGTTAAGGGATCTGAAGGCCCAGTTTTCCAGTTTTTTGGATAGACTGGAAATGAGGTCATCCTAAAAATATTTCTTAAGGAAACTTTTGACCAGCAGGACACCTAGATATTTCACTAGAAGAGTGCCATGAGGGAAACCGAGATTCTCTGCGAGTTGAGTTTGAAATGTTGGATGCATGTTAAAGAAAAAAAGTTGATATTTTATTTGGTTAATTAACATTCCCGAGGCTTTCAAGAATTCCTTTAACACTTGTTTTATTTGGAGGGATTCTCTGATGGTAGGAATGACCATTAGCATTTTTTCATCCACAAATTGTTGGTGGGTTGCCGATTTTTTTTTCCCATGGAGATTGAGACCTTTCCACTTTCCTTGAGCGCCTGCTACTTGAATATATCTCCCTAGCCCTTGCGTCATGATAATAAAAAGGAAATGGGAGAGGGGGTTTCCTTGGAGAATACCCCGGGAAGGGGATAAGGTTGCATAAGGACAAACATTCACCAGGATGGAGAAGAAAGATGAAGAGATCAATGACATAATCTACTTGATTCAGGGAAGGGAGAAACCAAAGGCCTCAAGGATACTAGAAATGTAATCCCAACTAAGGTTGTCATGAGCTTTGGCCTGATCCAATTAATTAGTAAACCAGGCTTGGGGGAATATTTTAAGGAGTGGATGTGTTCTTGAGACAAACTTATTATATCAAGTATTTGATTGCCTTCCACATAGTTGAATTGTTCCTAAGAAATTGAAAGAGGGAGGAGAGTCTTGAGATGATTGGCTATGACTTTAGAAATGATTTTGTAAATCACATTACAAAGGGATATTGGTTTGAATTTTTTGGGGTATTCAACATTTTCCTCTTTGGAGATTAGTATTAAGAATGTTGAATTAAAGGAAGGGAGGACCTTGAGGAATTTCCTTGAGTCTTCAATTGTTTCACAAACGTCCTGTTTTATCACAGACCAACAAGCATGAAAAAAGTCACTTGTGAAACCGTTTGGGCCTAGAGATTTACATTTGGACATTTCCATGATTTCCTATTCGACCTCTTCTAATGAGATTTCTCTCATCAGAGAAAAATTTTGTTCCTTGGTAACTAGCTAAGGAATGTGTTTAATGATATTGTTAATTGTTGATTTCCTATTCTCTTGGGGTTCTTTCAATAGGTCATTGTAATATTGAACTAACTATGTTTCTATATCTTTGTGATTGTAGAGTTTGTTCCCTTGATAATATTTGATCGATGTGATTTGATTGGAGTGTCGACATTGGAGCATTGAGTTGTGGAAGAATTTTGTATTCTTTTACCCTTCTTTTAACCATTGAACTCTTCATTTTTTTTGCCACAACTGTGCCTCCTGGTTCTCATGGATAAAGATTTGATATTTTTATTTTGTCTCCTCCTCTATAAGTTTCGTCTATTTTCCCATGCGTTATAATATTTTGTTGGATTTGTTTCTTCCTCTCCAAAAGATTAATTTTGTTTGAAAATATATTTCCAAATTCTTCTTTGTTCCATTTTTTGAGTTGTTGTTTTAAATTTTTCAGGCGTTGTTGTAGGAGATACATTGGAGAGCCCGTTGGAATTGTTGTTGTTTTCCACCCACTTTCAAATTTCTCCTGGAAAGATTTGTTGTTCAACCAAAATTATTCAAAAAAGAAGGGTCGGTTCTTGGGACTAGATTGGATATCAATGGTAAAGTCCACGGGTCAATGATCAGAGCCTTGAAAAGGTAGGATATAGGTCTCTATGGAATAGTTGAGGCAGAGAAGGGATTCTAAAACCAAGAAATGGTCCAAGCAAGAGGAAATATATAAGGGACCTCTCCTATGGTTTTTCCAGGAAAAAATTCTGTTATTGGTTTCCCAATCCACCAGAATTAGAGCTTGTAGAGTTTCCCTGAAACGCTTTGAGTCTTGATCCAGTCAGTTTACCCCCCCTTGTTTTTTAGAGAGTGAGGATATTATATTGAAGTCACCTCCAATAATCCAAGAGTTTTGAGAGGTATAAGGAGAGAGGTTTTGAAGGGAGTTCAAGAAGGCTAATATTTCATGTAGAAGTTGAGGGACGTAGACATTGGAAACTGTGCCTAATCCTAGATGGAAATTTGTTGAGAGGGAATTACTGGTGGAAAATAAATGGTTTAGGATGATAAAAGAGGTATTTCGGAGGATATACAAGTTGTTAGAGGCTCTGATTGCATCAATAAATACCGAATGACAACCCCATCAACATTTAGAGGCTATATTTTCAAGGATTTCTGACGAGAACTTAGTCTATTGAATCATCATTATAGACATTTTTTCTTCATATATAAGAGTTTTGAAGGCTCTATGTTTTCTTGGGCCATTGAGGCCTCTTATATTCCAAGAGATTACTTTCATTGAGATTGGTGGGGTTTGGACGCTAATTTTTCCGCCATGCTTTTTATTCTTCCTGAATTGACTAGGGGTTCTCCTAGTTCTTGTAATAATTGTTTATTAGAAGGTAGACCTATATTCTTAATATTATTGGGTTAATTTAGTTGCTTCCTTATCTAAGGAATTTTTAATGCCTAGAGTAGAGGCAGTTGTATGCTTACCTTTGTTACTAGCCCCTGCTTTTTCCTTGTGTTTTGATTTAAGGAGAGTTGATTCTAGGAGTTGGATTTGATTTTCTGGCATTGAATGTACTTCTTTCCCCACACAAGTGGCGATTATGCTTTGTAGGTCCAGTCCTTGTAATTTCTTTTCTTCATTGTCTACCTGATCTATTTTTCTTCCTTTATATTTGTCATTCCTTCATCTTGGTCTTTGATTATGAGGTTTCATTGATGTAGATCTGAGTTCGAGTTCCCAATACCTTGGATTTGGGTTGTATGGTTTGGATTTGGTTTCGCTTCGACTAAATTTGTTATGCCTTCATCTGGATTTCATTATGTTTTTCTTCAATCGTTGTTATCTTTTCGAATATATTGTTGGATTGGGGGCCCTTGGGGTTTTTCTAACGTGTTGTCTTTCTGAGGATTTTTCTCTTTGTCGAGACCTTTTCAAATCCTTCTTTGTCCTTTTAGTTTTGGGCATTAGGTTGGTCCAACAGTTTATTTAGGGGACATTCCTTGAACAAGTGGCCATGGGAATGACATTTGCGGCACCAGAAGGGAATTTGTTTGTAATCAATTGTTTGGATCCATTTTATGTCCCTATATTTGAGGCTAATTGAGGTTGGTAATGCCTTTGACACATAAATATAGACACAAATCTAAACATATGAGGTATACCTTCCTTGGTGTGTAGCATCTACCATTCTGACAAAAGAACCCAATGTATTGCCAATATTCTCTAAGATCATTGGATGCCAATATTCTTGCAGGAGGGAATATAGTCAGATCCAGACTGGTGCTACCATGAAATCCTCTTTCTTGGGACTAAAGTTATCTTTCTAGATATGCAAGTATAGTCCTGCCGAATTGAAGAAATAGGGGCCATTCTTAAATATCCTTTCTCAGTCTTCATTCAAATTAATGATAGCCATGAAGAATCATTTATATCCGAGCTTCAGGTCCACATGTCCTTTTGGATTCCATAAGGTTTTAATCCACTAGAGGAGGGCCTTTTCTGAAGGCTATAATCCCATTAATTTACAGATCAGGGCGAGATCTTGTATATATTGGATGTGTTGAGCCACTGTTTGGAGATGGATCTCACAATGCATAATTTCCATAGTTTGTGGGATGCAAATCAAGGATTGATGTCTTATTGGAATCTTTGGGTTATGATCTCATTGTATCACCACTTTAGGCAAGGGTAGAGAATCTGTCTTCTGTTCCTCTTCCATTGGGCTCGAGGTTTCAGAGCTAGTCTTCGTCAACGACAAAGTTGGGTTAGATCCTGACTTAGAAAGGTCTGAAGACGGGTGGGGAGGTGTGTGGTTGCTTCCAACCACCACATTCCTAAAGGAGGGGGAAACACCACCTCCAACGATGGCCTCCATCAAAGAAAACATGGGGGAGTTTAGGGGCCATAGGTTGCAGGTTTCATTTTCCCCATTCATCCCTAATTATTATCAATAAAAACAAAACAAATTTACACCTCAAAAGATTTCATCCCTTCAAATGCTTGATAAATTAGATGTTAACACATAACTAAACAAGTAATAATCATATCCAAATATTTAACAACTGAGTTGACCTTAATTCTTTCTAAATTTACCAAATAGTCATCTCAAATTAACCACTCATTAAAAGTTTCAGTGATCCAATCAGTCTTGTGATTTTTGGGAATTTTAAAGATGACCTATATTGAAATTTTTTGTTCAAAGTTATAGTACAATAAAATATTTAATTGAAAAAACAAAAGATTCAAATAATCAAATTATTTGAATTTAATGATTTATAAATAAAGAGGTGATCATAAAAAAACATTTTAATAGGTTTTTATGGAAACGTTAGATGTAATTGTCTCTTCCTCCTTAACCAAAACATGATTAAGAGTGCATCATTTTTTATTTTCACATATAAAATACTCTATTATAACATGGATGCTATAGAAAAACAAAACATGGATAACTTGTTTATCATTGATAATTATATTTAATTATAATGTGCTTACATTTATAATATATAAAAAAAATTATAAAATAATAATGCATTTTGTAAATATATAAAATAATAATGCATTTTATAAATATATCCAATTATAACACACTAGCATTATGTAAAAAGCACACACCATTTTTATTTTTTTTATATTTAGCACTAATACATTATTTGAATTACAATTTATTTTCTTGCAACCTCTTTGACAAGTCTAAGCTCAAGGATATTTGTTCTATATAATTATAATTTATTTTCAAATCTAAAATCAAATTTGAAAAGATAGTACAACCTGCTATTCTCTACAAAAGATAAGACTTATTCAGGAGAGGATACATGATACATGACTGACAACAGGACTTTATTTAGAGACTTATAATCAAGTACCAACCTTGGCTTTCCTCTCTTTATTTCAGATTGTTTATTAGCAACAAAAGATTTGCAAGCCCATGGACTTTTACAGGACTCAATGAGACTTTTAGAAAAATATATTTGATCTCATTAGCACAAAATTCTCTTTTGGAAGGAGTCATTACTGCAACTGATGCCTTTTGAAGAAGTTACTTTTTTAATGAGTCAAATGGAAAGGGTACAAAATATTGCTCTTGACTCCAAAATGCATTAGGACTTTCAGAGGTGCAATCTTTTTCAATCTTAGTAGAGATTTCAGCAAGGGATTTGTGTTTATGGATTTTTTCATATGCTATGCATCTTCCCATCTTAAAGAGTTCTACTGTAGGGATATCTGCAAGTTTGGATTCTTTGGGTAAGGATTTTCATTTTGGATTCCTTTGGTGAGATAGGGGATATGTTATGATTCTACCATTTATTGTACATTTGAAAATCATATTTACAGAATCTATACACACCAGACTAACTTTGGTAATGAATTCAGATCCTAAAATACGATCTTCACTAATGTTATCTAATCTTCTCAAGGAGAGTGTATCTTTCTGACCTACAATATAGATGGGGAAATATGTTTCTTTTCCCAGAAGGTTGACATGGCTTCCTTCAATTGCAATGCCTCTTTCATTCATCTTTTCCCAATAGAAGGGAAGGATATCATTTATTTTATCCAGATGCATTTGGAAACCTGAATCATTCATGCAATCAAGATGATAAGGCCTGTGCTCAGGGGGAAAAACCAAACTTTGATATATAATTTGGAACCTAAAAATTGTCCTAATGAAATATATGTAGATTTTTATTCTGGTTTATCTTCTTCACTTTATTCATGGAACAAATAATGTTTCCTTTGTGCTCTGTAGGATCTTGTAGTATTCTAGTGTATTTGTTAGAGGATAATCCCCCTACAGACAAATGGATTTCCTCTTGGATACTTGACCCCTATGACCAAGACAGAAAATGATATTGTGGACACTTACATTCCTTTTAGATCTAATTAAGCTAATGTATGAAGAGGAAGAAGAAAAGTGTACCTTTTTAATGGCATTTTCCTCTCACAGTCCAAGTTGATCTTCGATCCTAAGCTCCTCAATAATTCCTATAGAACAAACAAAGATACAACAAACTCCCTATTCTATTGAGATTAGCTCAAAAACAAATCTGTCTACTGGAGACAAGTTCATGAAATGTATGCAAACTTTAAAGGAAACATGCCAAGCATAGATTTATATTAATGATAACAAAGTGGTGCTTACAACCATGGATGTAGTGCAACAACTTCAACAAGCTCCCTTTGTCCAGACCCTTGCTCAAATAATCCACACAGAATGTTGATGCTTCAATGATATCTCCCTTATGAGATCATAAGTTTGATGCTTCACAATGTCTCCATCCCTTCCTTATGAGATCATAAGTTAGGTGCTTCTCTCAAAACTCTATCATCCTGTACCTTTAACCATGATAAGGCCTCCTTATATAAGCTTGGAGAGACCCAACCACTTGAGATATATTTGGGATAAGTTGAGGATTCCTCTCCTTAAGTTGTGGATATTTCCTAAGATCATGCCTTGACCTCAGATTCGAATCCAACCAACTTCAGAGAGAGGGGATTCTTCCCTGATTTATATCAACAAACCAAAATTTTCTCAGAAAGGGCAGCACTCCCCCAAAAGGGTGCACAGAGTGTTTCAACACTCCCCCAAAGAAGGCTAGGGAGCATCAGTGCTCCCTAATAGTGGGTAGGGAATTAATGCCTTCCAAAAATAATTTTTGAGTGGTTTTCTTCATGGAAAATTCTTTGTACTCTTCATCAAATGATTTTTCTTCCTAAAACCAGTCTTTGAGGGTGTCTTAAGTGTCCCCATGATGTCATTAGAGGCATGAAATAGGCAAGATGGCAGTATGATGTTTTCTACACTTGTGACACTTGTGGTCAAGATGCGACACTTGCGGACAAGATGTGACACTTACAACAGTTGTAATGACAACACTTGTGGAACTATTGAAGTGAGTAATTTTGATGTGTAACAAATTTCCCCCCAAAGTGCAAAGTTAGAAGATGAGAAATGATGACTTAAGTACTTTTTAGACTTTTTCAAGCAAGGGTAAGGACTCAGAGAACCTGATAGAAGCTGCACACAACCATAAAACAAATATTATGACATGTTTCAAACCCAAGGCAGACATACCTATGCTTGAGTGATAAAGACTTTCAAGGTATGGCCGCCATAAAATACACTTTAGATCCATAAATATATTGACAAAAAGGTATAGCCACTAATGATACAATGTGGATCTATACTCCTATGACCTGAACTGATCGTGGCCGTGAAGAATACACATTGGATATACGAGACGAAAATACATAGCCACGGACCAATACAAAGTGGATCTATGTGACAGTATATGTGTCAACGTTCAAAAGAAACTCCGTCGCAACCTGGGAAAAGTACATATAAGAGTGATGACTCAACCCAAGGTCTTCTTACCAATCCTGATGTAGTACAATTCTAACCATGTGAATAGATTTCTTGATGTCGAACATGGTAGAAACCACTTGATTACGAGTCAATGAGGTAAACCGTTAACAAGCGCGAGGGAAATCACCATTAATGTCAATGATTCCCATGGTACTCTAGTACATTCTAGTGAATGTGAATAGATGAGATGAAGTCTAACATCTGTGGAATCATCTGATCAGGGGTCAATGATGTAAACCCATTGTTGGAAGTGAGGAGGCTTGCCATTGAGGCATGTAGGTCCCAAGGTACTAGCTAGTTTCTAAGTCTAGTTCCTGGATAATGTTTTGAAGTCGATAGGAACAGACTTGTCGCAAGAGGGCCTTGATGTATCCCCCATCAACGACATGAAATTGACATAGAGATGTAAATTGGTAGATGAAATGAACATAAAATGACACGGGTATTGAAACAAGATATTTGTGATGGCTGACTCTCGAGGCAGATACTTCCCTTGAACACTGAGGCACAACAGTAGAAACTTGACATGGACCAAAGCCTTATAATGCAGTGGATACTATGAATTTTGTCGGGTGACCCAAAGGAGTAAAGAAACTCAGAGGATTGGTTCAATGCAGAGGTTCAGGAGATTAAAATGCATGCAAAGATAAAGTGTCATGTTCAAGGGCGACCATAAGAGCTACTGGTAATGTTCCCAAAAACTGCTTGACTTGCTTCCTTCATTTTTTTCCCCCATCCAGATAGAGGTGTACCTCTTTTTAATTTAACGAGCTCGAGAGGGTAACACATGCTCGATATAACTCACCTTTGGTAAGTCCCTCTTTCTTTATTTAATGAACTAGAAGAAGTAAGGGTTCGGTCATGTATGGGCCCTTCAATGTATGATTGTTTAATGAGTCCAGAGAAGGTAAACTCGGTGGTTTTTCATATTTAGAGAGTCTGAAAATGACTTAAAGACGACTCCAGTGTTGTACTTTTTTGTAATGTTAGTCTCATGAGGCCAAAAAAGAGATAAATTATCACTCGAAATATTCCCTTTCAAACCTTTTAACGAGTGGGAAAGGAAGCAAGATCACTCGACAATATTTTCATGTTTAGAGAGTCTGAAAAGAGCTTAAAGGAGACTCTAGGGGGCTCTTTTTTGTATAACCTTTATGAGTCCAAAAAAGTGATAAAAGTATACTCAGTTACATTCTCATGTTTTTACGAGCACGAGAAAGAACAAATACTAATCTCGGTACTTTGCCTCCAGCTTGAAAGCTAGTGGCTTAACTCCAAAATGATCATCAAAGGCTAGAGACATGCCCCCCAAGATTCAATTCATTCACTGACTTTGAGGTTGTCACCAATTTCTGTATTAGATGGAAAAAAAGGATNGGTGGATGAAATGAAGGTTCAAATACGAGACCTAACAAAAGACTCGAATCGACATCTACGAGATCTGGCGAAAGACTTGACTTGAAAGGAGAGGTGTCAGTTTCATTTTTTAATGAGCTTGACACAAGAAAATAACTATGCTCAAGGTTCTAGGTTCAATACCTATATTTATGTTTCATTTTTTAACGATCTTGATACAGAGAGGAAAACTATGCTCATAATCTATGTTTCATTTTTTAACAAGATTGCCACAAAGAAGAAAAACTATGCTCGTAGCCTCTGTTTCATTTTTTAACGATATTTCCACAGAGAAGGGAAACTATGCTTGTGGCCTCTGTTTCATTTTTTAACGAGCTTGCCACAAAGAAGTGAAACTATGCTCGTCGACTATTCTTGATCATGGCTTCCAAGAGGATAATGCTCTGGAAGGACACCATGTCAAGGGAAAAATCTCGGTCATGGCTTCCAAGAGATCTTCACTGGATGGAAGAAGAATGCTTTGGAAAGAACACATGTCGAGGGCTTCTACAAGGGTAAGGAGATTAGGCTCCAATATCCCTATCAAAGATATCACCATGTCAACTACCATATCTAAGTCATCGAAAGTTGAACTCATGGGAGACAATGCCACATAATTGACCATACTGACTGCATATAAGAACCGTTTAGGGAGTTCATTGGGTTGATGGTCAAGTCAGGGCCAATGGACGAAAGTTGATCAATAGTCACCATTCTTCCATCGTGTGGCAAATATATCACACGAAAAAGAGTGGACACAATAGCTTTCATGGCATAGACATAATCTCGCCCAAGGAGTAAATTGAAATCCAAGGGGTCCTAGACTACCATAACGTCAATAAAGACAAGTTTCCCTCCCAAAGTTACAGTAAACTGAGAAAGTATCCCTAAAGGGTGACTGGTTCTTTTTCTAAAAGCGAATAGATTCTGGGTAACTGGCACAAGCTGAGGATAGCCCAAATCTTGCCAAGCAATAGAGGACAAAATAATAATGGATGAGCCTTCATCTATCAATGTCTGAGGAATGGCCCGAACACAAACCTGTATTGTAATCTTGAAAGGAATGTGAGAGGGAAGACGAGGTCCAGCTAGCACACCACAATAAAAAAATATGGCCTCATTACTTGGAGAGGGTTTTGTAGGAGAAGGGGGAATCCCCCTTGGTACGGTAGATTTTGTACCAATGAGAAAAACATGGGTAGTATTGGGTTTACTCTCTAGAGGGACAGTAGGATTGATTGATAAAGAAATCAAATCAACCACTTGAGTTTCTTTCTCCAAGGGGATAATGGGGTCGATAGGTGGAAACAGATCGAGCTCTTTGGCACTCTTCAGAGGAGGAGTGGGATTGACCGATGAAGTAACCTGAGAAACCACTTTGGCACTCCTCAATGGAGGAGTGGGATCGACCGATGGTGGAATTAGATCAACTACTTTGGTTTCACTCTTTTGATGAAGAGTGGGGTTGATCGATGAGGGAACTGGATCAACTACTTTGGTTAGTGGTTCAACTGAGGATGAAACTAGATGGACCACCTGATCAACCGGATTGACCGTGGATGGAACCAGATTGACCAGTCCATCAACTAACGGTGGGTTGGGAGAAATCTTACAATAACCGATTGGAAGTTGAAGCTTTTTCAAAAGAGAAGAAGCCTTGTTCAAACAAGTACAAAGGTGAGAATAATGATCACCTTCGCATAACATACAAGGAAACTTGACAGTTGTCTTCTTCTTACCAACCTTAATACCACTAGTTGACGGGGAATCACCAGCATGTACATCAAGGGATGATAATGTGGATGACCACATTCATAAGACCTTGGGAAGACTAAGGAAATCCCTCAGAAAGTGGTCACCCTTACAAAGACTGCAAGGGAATTTGGATTTCAGATTCTTCATTTTAATCTTGTTGACCTAATCAACACTCCCAGTACTATTAACAGTAGCCGGTTTCTTAGATCCAACATCTGATGTAGTTGCAGGCTTGGTCCCTTTCTAGTTCTTCTTCTTCTCTTTTCGTTTCTTCTTCTTCTTATCAATCTGGCTACTTGCTTGAGATCTTTCACTAGGCGAAGAAGGAGAAATGGAAGGAGACCTGATGGACGAAGAAGGAGAAAGGTCGACATGAGGTTGATGTGTGGGTGGTGTGCCTACATCTAAAGCACCTGCATTCAAGATCACCAGAGTGAAAAAAAACCATATCGGTAACCCAATTGTGAGACCTGGAAGGTTCAAAGTAGCAATGTAAGGAGGACCAACGTTTTCATAAAGAGGAAAAACAAAGGGTTCTCCCAAAGCAGGATTTGCTCCATTGGTAGTTTCAGGAACTGACACCATTAAAATAAATATCCAACCTAGATTCTTCTAGGGAGAACAAACAACACACGCTAAAAATATAGTAAGAAATCAAGAAAACAAAACCTTCTCACAATGAGCACACTAGTTGGTGATGAAATCCAACATCGCAGGAACAAAGTAAGAAGGGGATGAGATAGAGTGGGTGGAAAAGTTACATTGATGACCTACTTAACAGACTTACACCCTGGTGCAAGCTCCCACACATAATCATGGGTATACCCTCCAAGGAGCTCGAGTGAGTCTGGCCAATGTCGATTCCAGGTACCGTGAATACTTGCCCCTCCACAGTCACCTTGTGTAAATACCCTAAAGAGATAGGCCACTAAGGTTACCAACTACAGCAGTGACGCCTGGGGAAATAGTCAACAGTCTGATCCACACGCAAGGGCAGGGTATCTAGCCCAAAATCAACTTGAAAGGCTTCCACTGATCATTGTTGGTATACCTTCAAGTGACCCCCATAATACACTCAATATCTACACAAAGCAGGGTGAGTAACTCTGCCAATCTTAATGCGACCTCGTGATTGACCCTTGTGTGAGAAGGGCTTCCCAGGAAAAAATGTAGCAATTGGATTTCACCGCTCCCTAACACAAGATTATATGTTTGTTTGCAGCTTTGGAAATTTATCTTTCACACCTATTCCAAATCCCTACAACTAATATAATGTAGGTTTGCTATCAGAAAATGTAAAAATGTCTAAACAATTTTAGTTTAGCGCTTGATTTTTAAGGTTGTTGTTACTCAAAAGGAAAATGGCGTGGACAATATGGTGTTTTGACCGACTCAAAAGTTATGCAAAGAGATGAATATGAAATCTTTTCATTTCAATGAAATCTATGCTATGAGAATGAGAAAACATTCATCATTTCAGATGCACAATGTCCCAAAATGTCAAAAAACATGTAATTCTGCTACTTCAAATGCAACCTAGTTTCACAACCCAAAAGAAAGAATGCAGTCAAAACAATGAGAACTGAAAGAAAAAAAGTAGAAGCTTGTTCTAAAAATAAATCAATCAAGGATTTGACCACCAACAATCATTCAAAGGGTACAATAAAATGCAGAGAAGAATCCAAGAAAAGACAGGGAGAAAGAGAAAATACCAAAATTGTCTCGACAAAACAAGCAACTAGAAGGGAAATTTCACGTTTTTGAAAGAGGTTTCAAGCTCCAATAAAGACAAGAGGGGTGATAATAATCAACACCAACCTAAATAACTTCAAAAACCATCCACAAAGACTGGGTAAAGACTTCCACAAAATAGGCTGAAAAAATCTAAGTAAAAGAAGGGAAAAAATCTCAAAAAAGACACTAGCGCTCCCCTAGAAGGGTGCACAGAGTGTTGCAATGCCTCATAAAACACTATAGGGGAGAGTTGGCACTCTGGTATGGACTACAGGGGAGCGTTGGTGTTCCCAAAAACTCAGAAAAATAGCCAAAAAATTGCAAAAAAATACCCAGAATGCATAAAAAAAAGGTGAATTTTCTAGTGAAGGTAGGAGAAAGGTAATGGATGATGAACGACCAAGAATTGATTGGGAAAATGACCTCAAATATCAAATGGAA
Organism: Picea mariana; assembly: GCA_032191745.1. Classification (NCBI taxonomy): domain Eukaryota; kingdom Viridiplantae; phylum Streptophyta; class Pinopsida; order Pinales; family Pinaceae; genus Picea; species Picea mariana. The sequence goes on along the minus strand of JASDQU011441982.1, from coordinate 2,633 downwards.
TAATTCATAGATCCTTGAGTTTCCTCACAATAGATTCCACTCAGTCAGATAAATGAGAAGAAAATAGTAAGTTGACTCTAAATCATCAGAGACAAAGAGTGACTTCAAGGTAAGGAAGAAAAACGTCAAAATTCTAGACAAAGGGTGATTAATTCTTAGAAAGAAGAGTGTTTAAATCCAATAAAAATATGTACTGATATTGTAAGACTCTGAGAAAGTACCAAAAGCAAGAAATGAACCTAAGAGAATGAAACCCTAGAATATTTTTCACAAAAAAGGGGCAGTGCTCTGGTGTAAAGGGAACTAGAGCATTCCAACGCTCTGTGTAAGACCAGAAAGGAGTGCCAATGCTCTAGTAGAAAATGCATGGGAGCACTAGGTGCTTAAAGTTCACAAAAATGCCTATAAACTGAAAAAATCAAGCAAACTCAGTCAATCAAATTGAATATGATGAAATCAAAGACCAATCAATCAGATATAAGAATCAAAGAGACGGTATGGAGAAGGTCAAAGAATGAGAAAAGGACAAGACAAGACCAAAGGAAAGGAATCAAAAATCAAAGCTCGTCCCCAGTGGAGTTGTCAATTTCTGTTACAGGATAATCCCCATGCGGACAAGTGGATTTCCTCTTGGATACTAGACCCCGATGACCAAGACATACAATTCTATTGTGGACACTGACATTCCTTTTAGATCTAATTAAGCTAATGTATGAAGAGGAAGAATAAAAGTGTACCTTTTTAATGGCGTTTTTCCTCTCATAGTCCAAGTTGAGCTTCGATCCTAAGCTCCTCAATAAGTCCTATAGAACAAACAAAGATAAAAAAAACTTCCTATTCTATTGATATTAGCTCAAAAATAAATCTATCTACTCGAGACAAGTTCATGAAATGTATGCAAACTTTAAAGGAAACAGTCCAAGCATAGATTTATATTAATGAGAACAAAGTGGTGCTTACAGCCATGGATGTAGTGTAGCAGCTTCACCAAGCTCCCTTTGTCCAGACCCTTGCTCAAATAATCCACACAGAATGTTGATGCTTCAATGATATCTCCCTTATGAGATCATAAGTTTGATGCTTTACAATGACTCCATCCCTTCCTTATGAGATCATAAGTTAGGTGCTTCTCTCAAACTCTATCACCATGTACCTTTCACCATGAGAAGGCCTCCTTATATAATCTTGGAGAGACCCAACCACTTGAGAGATATTTGGGATAAGTTGAGGATTCCTCTCCTTCAGTTGTGGATCTTCCCTAAGATCATGCCTTGACCTCAGATTCGAATCCAACCAAATTTAGAGATTGAGGGGATTCTGTAAATTTTTCAGATCCCAACCCAGTTTCAGTCTCGCTGATTTTCCAGCAAATGTTTAATGCCCAAACCCAGTTTTATATCAACACATAAAAACTCAGTAGAAAATATAACTTCAGAACTGAAACATGAGGATTTTGAACTTCGTTTATAATGCATAAATAAAATATTAGCAACATATAAAAATCAAAAAATTATAGACATAGATATTTTCAGTCTAACATCAACCCTAGAAAAACCCACAAGGGGAAAACCAGTGAGAGAGGGATTTTTATTATTTATGAGCTTTTGAGAAATTTCTTTTACAACATATTCATCTTCAAAATTTACAAAAACTTATCTCGGACTTTCTTCTGCAAAAATCCTTCTAAACAGCTCTGGGAAACCTCCTCGATTTCTGTGCTAGAAATCCGTACAACTGTACGAATGTCCCAGCAATAAATGTTGTATAGACTATCTCAGTTTTTGTGCCAAATTTATGCTAATACTATACGAAATATGCAGCAGGAACAACTCCTCGAAAACCATGCCCTTTCTTCTCGAAAAATGTGTTGCACGACCCTCAAAAATCGTGCCAAAATCTATACAGACAGTACAAAATTTCACCCAGAAATTAATGATAGTAGGTACCTTGATTTCTGTGCCAATAAATGACTGTATGGAAGCCTTGGGATGCGTGCCAAACTTCTCAAAAAAATTTATGCTATCTTCCTCGATTTTTGTGCATAATAAATGGTTGTACGGCCTCTAGAAATCCATACCGTACGGATTGCATTCAATGTTGTACTCTGCCTTGAAACTCATGCTAGTTTTCTTCCTTGGGATGCATGCTCAGCTCTGCAAATGCTTCCTCTTCTGAAGCGCGACCTCTCTCTTGCTCTCTCTTGCTCTCCAAAAGATGAAATGAACAACAACCCTAGCTAGGGTGTGCTCTCCTACCCTAATTGACCTCATGAGGTAGGTGAGGGGTCTCGTAATCCAACAATTGAGATTGGATTAGATGAGTGGATGAGATTTGGTGTCTCTTCACTCACCCTCACTAAAGTCATAAAATCACCTTTTAATTTGCATCTCACAAATTAAATGACTAGGGCCCACATTAGGCACTTTCTCACCCCTTAGGTGCCTAGGGATGAGAAACACTTGCCTAGGTACTTTATTTAATTAAAACTTTAACACTCCATCTTACCGAGGAAAGTGTTACTCACCACTCCAAGATTGTCCCTAAAAAATACAAACTTGCCTCTGCCCAATGCCTTGGTGAGTATGTCTACAACCTGCTCCTCTGTAGATATGTATTGTAGCTCTGCAACTCCT